>OZ034969.1:40156700-40314200 GCA_964030785.1 Siderastrea siderea | reverse complement strand
AGTCTTGTATGGAAACTGTCCAAACTCTCGCCCTCGTTTTGCTGAGCTTTCCTGAAATTGTAGACCTCGTAAGTCGTGTTGACTTGGGGATTGAAGTGAGCGGTAAGTTTTTCGACGGCCGTTTTGTAATCTTTGTCTTCGCCGGTGCCTTCAAGCGTGTCGAAGATCTCGTCGACTTCGGGACCGCTGTAATGTAGCAGAAGAGCACGTTTTTGTTTTGCCTCTTCGATACCCATTCCTACAATTAGATTCTCGAATCTGGCTAGCCATTTCTTCCACCTTGGACCCACATTGCCGTCTAGGTGTACTTGGAAAGCCGGGAAAGTCGGAAGCGAAACTGCCATTTTGTCAAATCTTTGTCAGGATTATCTTGTCCGCGCTTTGGGATTTGAGTTGTGTTGTCCGCACTTCGGGACTTGAATTGCTTTGTCCGCGCTTTGGGACTTGAATTCTCTCACTGGATACGCTCCGTGGATCCTCGTCGCCAGGTGTGGTGTTGTACCGCTCAAATAAAACCACCGCAAGTTAAACACAAGTCTGATTTATTGACTCCATGCTCGCGACGACTACAAGGGAAGCGGGAGTTCCTTTCGACCGCGTGCTCGTATGATTGACAGATGTCACAACACTACAAATGGCAATTTAGGTTCACTAGATTCGTTCATGTCCAGTGCATCATTCTCTTTACCATCAACTTCATGTGTTGTGGTGTTGTTCTTCATGCAAGTTTTAATAGTTAACTGTTTCTTAGGTGATGTTGAAGTCCCATCTTCTTGCTTTGCGCTGAAAAGATGAAAACAAAAGAATATTAATAGCAACTGCAACACTAAGATGTATCTAAAATGTGGCAAACACTACTTCTAAATCTTTATAATGTAGTGTATGTATTACTGACAATAAATTCCACACTCAAGTGACTTCAAAGCTGTGCTCTTGCGATAATTGCAGGGTGCCCAAGGGCTCATGTGTAAGAAATCTTGGGTGCCCAGCTGTTAAAAGCTTTTATGAAAACAACAACAACAACAAAAAGTTGCCTTAAGGAAAAAGTAAATTGCCTCTGGTACTCATGCCCTGCTAGAGCCAGCCCTGAACTTCTAAAAAAGCACAAGTTTAATATTATATATTAACCTTTTTTTGCTCTTTCTCTTGCCAGTCTCAAGGTCTTTCATGTACTTCCTTTTATTCTGAAGTGCTTGTCCAAGGTGCACTCTTATCGTACTTCTGTGGGCTGCCAGTTGAGGGACAGCTGTAGTAATCTGTATATCACAATTTTAAGCAACTGTTAATCATACTGTTGGACTGACATATAGATGTATTACCCTTTAAGCCCCAAAAGTGCCATTTGGTACACAAGGTCATAACTTGGTCAATATTTGTCCAATCAGTTTGACTTTTTTGCCACCAAAATTCCCTAGGAAAGGTCTCCTGCATTTTGAAAACAAAAGTTGCTACTCCCTCCTGTTTGTGACTTGATTGACTACCTCTATAACTTTGGAAACTTTTTTCCTGATACATAAAATTATATATGTGAGATGCAACATAACTGAAATTAACCACAACACTGAAAGCTGCACAATAAGCTATAGTTTAGGGGTATACCTACTATAATTATACAGAAATATACACATTTTTTAAACCTTTTTCTTTTTACGTTTTAAAGCCATTTCTTTCAAGGCCACCACCCTTTTTGTACTTCACTTCTTTATGTATTAAACACTCTTTGAAACCTAAAGAAATGAGAACATATACTTACTAAATCAAAAAACTTTCTCAGCTTTGCATCAGGAATTGATGGAAGGGGCTCGGCTGTTTTCCAAATCTTGGCCTGGCGAGCACAGTCTCTAACCAAATTCTAAAAGATAACAAGAGAAGCGTAGATTATTTAACACTTTTTTTAACATTGTTGATAGGGGTAAAGGCTTAGGAAAACAGTACTACTGTATCTTCGAAAATTCAAATTAAGACACTTACCTTAAAATAAAGTTGGGATTTACTGGGCTTTGTTCCCTTTTTGCTTTTTTGTAGCATTTCTGCTGGACTATAGGGCACGGGTTGTAGCTGTTGACCACTTTCCACCTGAATTAATGCAGGTTAGATGAATTAGACTTAACATCAGTACAATTTTTATGTCCATCATTTACTCATTTTACACTGAAGTTTTGTTTCTTGCATTGGTTTGAGCTTACATTTTTATGAAAAAAGTGTCCGTTATGGTTGTAATAATTTATATTTTTTAACTAGGAGTGAAAAATTGGTTCATAAGTGCAATTTGAAGTTTTCAACTTGCAGGCATGAAATTTGGCCAGTATTCCATAAGACTGAGCTAAAAGACTCCTTTGAAAATTTTTGTGAGTGATCTTTTGCTTTGCAATGATAACACTCTATGCACAATCCACACACCAAATTTTTTTGAGAACTCAGGGTATACATAGGGGTTAATAAAATTTATGTATCAGTCAGTACCAACAGTTGTTTTATCAAGTCTCAGCAGCTTGCATCCAGACAATGTTGGAGATGGAGTACTCTGAATTCTTGCGAGTGATGATTTGATTCACAATCTTCACCCACTACAAATAATCTTTGCACAAAAACAACTTTGTGTCCCCTTATTGATGTAGTGTGCTTATAATTAAAATGTATAAATAAAAAGTACTCACAGGCAGCTGTTTCAATGGAGTGGAAGATCTTAATGGAGTGTTTGATTGCTGAAACATAAAAGAACTAATAAATAACCAGTTTTATTTGTCTTGATCTGTTCCTTTCAGGAGATGTTTCCCACTGGCCTAGTAGTGATACTCTAATATTTTTACAGGTTCAATTGTTTGTCTAGGTACAATTTTTAAGTATAATTTTTTTCAGTTTTCATATTTATTTTCCTGTATCACCATACACCGTAACAGGTGAAAATACCAGATTCTAGTACAGGTTAATAGTAAACCACAACATGTTTACTAAGCAACATATACACTTTACACTTTTTTTAAAATCGGTATTTCTTTCAACAACTAAAGAAGTTACAAAAAGAAAAATGGGCTGGCACTTATGATTATAGCCAAATAGATATCAACACATTAGTTCAAATGACCAACATTTAATGTCTCAAGCCAGGATAATTTTAACTGAAAATATTATTCAATATCACATATAATGACAAACCTCTAGATCTGATGGATTTCCTGAGAGTGATAGCACATCATCACTCTGGGCACTTTCATCTAGAGGGGGTCCATCTAGGTCTAATGGCTCTAAATTAATTTTCCCAGCCATCTAAAAAATTAAAATATTATTTGTATTTGGTGACCACAAATTAAAAAGACAGAAGCCAAAGATAAGATTAGATCCTACGGGAAATAAACTTAGCTTGTTGTATAATCAGTACCATAAAATTGGACTGGGTGCAATAGAAAATATGATATTTGAAATGTAAAATTTCATTTATACGTTTGTCTTGTACAGTATAAGCAGATGAAATACGTAAAAGAACATACCACACTCCCTATCCAATCCCTCAGTTTCTTGCGCATGGCAAACTGAGGGATTAGGTCCTTTAAGTCCCTATCCATCAGGGTTAAAAAGTCGGCTCCAGTAATACTGTTATCTGCACCACAAACACAAGCAAAAATCAAACTTCAGTGATCATATTTCAGAGAAAAGGATCTTAGACACATGCATAAAATATATCAGACTGACATACCTAAATATACAAAACTATAACCATCGCACATGTATGCGAAAATCTAGTATGTATTCCTCATCTGCTTTGCGAAATTGCATAATTACATTAATATTTAATCTAATTTATGCAAGAGAAAAGCGCCAAACGACATATTTCGTGCAAGCGCAAAGTTGCTCCCTCGAATCTCCAAATTCTGGTCAATTAAGACTTATAGAAATCAAGAGTTTAGTGGCAAAGTACTTTCTATTCTGGCTACCCGATTATTTTTTTTGAGAATGCGAAAATCAATGCGAAATTGCCTTGCTAGGCTTTGGCGCCGAAAGTTAACGTCCATTTACTCACCGGAGATAACCTTCACTATGTCCTCTTCGACTTTGTTCATTCGTAACCATCGTCCCAGTTCGACGGGATTTTTAGGGATTAAACCCCTGTTAAAATCTTCTGGTATCAAGAGGTCGCTCATGATGTAAATTATGGAAAATTATTCCTAAAGCGTCCGTAAACGTGACCAGCAAAAGGCAACGATGCGAGAAGACAGTACGATTCGATAGAGACCTGGGTTTGAATGTCCCGGATATTCTTGACACAGGCCGTCACGCGTGTCATGTGACGATAGGCGCAGGTTGACCGCGGGCTCATTTTGCCGAAAAAGCGGCTGGCTGTTTCGCGGCTGTTAGGAGCTGTTAGGCTGGAAGTCAGAATACGCCGCTTTGGAAGGTTATGATCTGCGATAATTTTTGCGCTCGTTTGGCCTTATTTATTCTGCCTCAGTTGAATTCAGAAGATCGTGAAGACAGTGTTTTTTGTGCTGCCTGTGTAGCGTGGGCTCTGGGAATGAGGCGGTAGATTGATTTTTCTCGGAGCAGATCGAACAACGGGTCGAACACATTGCAAATGTCCTCGAACAATCACTGTTTCTGTAATTTGTGCAAGGGAAAACATGTTTTAACAAAATACAAGGTGAGGCAACATGAAAGAGCATACGGTCTCTGGAAATTAAACGAAGAATTTGAAGAAAGTGATGGTCCATCAAATGCAAAGAAATCTAGACTTCCATGTGACAACGAGAGCAATTCCAGTGACACAAGTGACGAGGAACAACCATCATTCGACTTGGAAGTCATCGAAAGCGGCAATGACACGATTCCGTTTGCAAGTGATCATGATGGAACCACAGCATCAAGCGAGGTATTGGGCTTAAGGTTTAATTTTGAAAGATGTACATTTTAATTTTTGGAAAGATATTCATTGTGTCTTTCGGCGAAATAAGTTATGACGGAAAATGAACATGCGGACCTCAATGATATCGATGAGTTATATGGCTTTTATTCACACAGCCCAATGAACAAGAGAACAACTGGTATAGCTGTTCTTAAAATTTGGTTAATCTCAGCCTCAACATAGATACTGGTTCTTATAAAATATTTGAACAGCAACTACATTATAATATAAATATAAAGCTAATGCACATACAAGTGGCATTGTGTCACAAGTTTCTCTGTGTATCCAAGGACATTACTGGTGCACTAAACTTTGAACTGCTTAAAAGTTATTGTTGTTTTATAAAAAGAAAAATAATGTATAAAATAGAGAATTTGAAATACATAATATGATAAAATGAATGAACAAATAATGGCGCTTAAAAATGGTCACATTACTGACCGTCACCACAGGTAAAGTTCAGATGGAATTTAAACTTGGCCCTTTTAAAAAACACTTCTCCTGAACAACTTTAGAAAGCTTTGTCAACGTTAATGTTCATGTTATGAAACCTGTAGGTCTTCATAGAAAGCATCGAAGAATTCCTGGAAAGTCCAGTTCTTGAGGACACAAGTGATCATGAAAGTGGCTTGTCTTCAGATGATGAGAGTACAAGTGATTCTTCTGGCTCTGAGAGCAATGAGGTATTTTCACAGTTTTATTGAATGTTATTACGTCCATGGCAATACTTCGGCGATAGTTGTTGTCTGTTAATTAATGTACATATTCTCGCAATATTAAAAGTTTGATTGTTTATATAGAAAAGTTTGGGAACAGAGAGAAGCAATAGGGAAAAATTAATATGTTAGATAGATAGACAGACAGATAAACCTTTATTTAAACAGGATAATAATTAAAGCTAAAAGCTTGTGGGGTCGTGTGTTTTAATTAACTATGCTAACATTAAAATTACAATCAACATATTTTTAATTGATTAATTTATAAACAATTCTTTTCAGGATTCGGATGATGAAACAGGGACATCTCCAGACGACAGTGAGGCATTTTTACCAGTGGAACAATATGATTTGTCAGAGATAATTGCTGCTAGTCCTCTTCTTCATAGCAGTTCAACATGGACCTTGTTAGAGACTCTTGTGCACCTGTTTTACTGGTTTTCGTCACATCCTTCTATAAGCAAAGAGGCCTTTTCAAAAAACTTGCAGATGTGGCACTCAATTCTTCCTGAGGGGAATTGTCTTCCAACATCCTATCGGAGTGCCTACAAGATCATCAAACCCTACTTTGTTCCCGAAATGGTATTTCATGCTTGTGTAAATGACTGTGTTCTCTTCAGAGGAGACTACAAAGAAAATGTGACTTGCCCAAAATGCAATGAGCCACGTTTTAAACGCAACAACATTCCCAGAAGGACCTTTCATTATTTGCCCCTAGGTGCTAGACTCGCCAGAAGCTTTGGGGCAAAGGACATTTCATATCTACTCCAAAGCCATGGGGGGGAAAAACCATGTCCAGAAACTAAGAAAACAATGGATGATGTTCATGATTCCCCAAAGTGGAAGGAGGCATTTAGGCCCACTGGCACATTTGAGGGTGACCCACGGGGGGTTGCATTGTCGCTTTGTCTTGACGGTCTTAATCCATGGAGTGAAAACAAAACCAATTACTCCATGTGGCCCATTGTCCTTGGACAACTTAATCTTCCAAGAAGAATAAGATTCCATTTTGAAAATCTTATTCTTGTAGGCATCATCCCCAGCCAGGTACAAGGAGGCGAGCCAAAAGATTTGGATCCGTATTTGGAGGTGCTGGTGGATGAAATCATTTACTTATCAGGCTCCAAGCTGTATGATGCCTACCAAAGGGCACCTTTTAGTGCAAAGGTTGAAGTCCTTATTTATATTCTGGATTATCAAGGAGTGGGTAGAGTTTTCTCTTTAACTGGCACTGGTTCGCTGAGAGGATGTGCATGGTGTTTGTTTAAAGGAGGATACTGCACGCATTTAAAGAAGGTGGTGTACAGTGGTAACAGGTGTTTCTTACCTGTTGAGCATGAACTAAGGAAAGACAGCAATAGCTTTCCTGGGAGTTCTACTGAGGTCAGAGAGAAACCAAGCTACAGGAACATGCAGCAAGATAAGTACTTCCACAAAGCCTACGATGGGGCAAAAAACAAGAATCAAAGTAATCGGGTGGCAACTGGAACTGGCTGTCGTGGAATGCATGTACTAGCCAGAAAAATACCTGGCTTTGATAGAGTTGAGCAAACAATGCCAGATGCTATGCATACAGTTGCAGTTCAAGTAAAGCACCTTCATAGGTGTCTGGCAGGGAAGGCCCCAGAAGACTCTCTGTCGGTGAGAAAGCAGGAAATGTTAATGAAAAGATTCCCAGAATGTTGGCCAACAGCTGCCACTGAAAGTACTACAAAATCCTCTGACAGACATGGCGGGCAGGGAAAAACAAAGTCAAAGGGTAGTAACCAGAAACAAGTTGAATGTTCCACTACATTGCCCCAAGCACCGTTTGGTCTGAATAAGCTACAGCTTGAAGAAGCTGATAAGAGAACGGAGCACATTTCAGTCCCAGCTGGTGATCCCTACTCCCCAAGACCAATCTTTTCAAAAATGTCAAGGCTGAACTCTCATGAGTGGAAAGAGGTACTGATTATTTTTTGTGACTGGTTTTTTTCTTATGGCCTTATCCACACCAGCAAAACATGTTAAGAAATTGGAAAAAAGCATCTGAAAACTGAAGACTTAGTTTTACATATAGGGCCCATAGAATCTCTAACTTGTGCTTCCAATGTTCGAAATTGAGCGATCGTGAAGTTTAACAATGATGTATCAGTGGTGGTCTACTGTAGTTATTCGAATAAACGCTGCAGCGTTTATAACATTTTTCGTGTTGAGGACAGCATTTCTTGTAAACAAACTGAACATTAGAAATTTGAAAACAGAAACATGTTGTAGTACTTGTCTCAAAAGTCATTTTCAATATCTTCAAACATTGTTACCTTCTAAGGAAAAGAATTATTTTAGGCTTGCTCAAACTTGATAGTTACTGCGTTTGCTTTTTGAGTCTATAATACAAATAAATGCCGCATCATGGTATGGCATTTATTTGAGGACGGCGTAAAATATTTCTGCTCTAAAATGCGGCATTTAATTGAATAAATATGGTATTTGGAAGGTTACTTCAGATGTTATTGTGACACAATCAGTTGCTCATTTCAGATACCTCATGTTCATTGTAATTGTAGGTGGCAGTTCGAGGTATTTTAAAATACTGCCTGAGAGGAATGCTTGGAGATGAACAACATGAAACTGTTGTCTGCTTCATGGATGCTATTGCAGCACTGTGTGCCCCTTCACAGGATACAGCAAAGATCGATAAATTGCAAGAACAAGTAGATGTTGCTCTTGCACGAATGGAAAGAGACTTTCCATTATCCTTGCAGGTAAATGTGAGTCTATGTAAAGTACAGTAAACGTCCATTCATTATGATTATATGCAGCCCTCTCCAAACTGTTCTGCTTGGTGACATGTTTATTCAAAACTACACTCAGAACATATACCTGTACTGAGAAGAACTCTATATAATTATGAACTTTACCCTACATATATGTTATTACATATGTGGTTATAGTATATGTTATTAATACAATTGTATATGCTGCTTTTTAAAGGTCATAACGAATCATATCCTGCATCATCTTCCAGAGGGGATTAAGAAGTTTGGACCTGTGCATGGTACTTGGATGTTTGCATATGAAAGGTTCAATTCCTGGCTATGTAGAAGGGCCATGAGCAGAACACATCCAGAGGCCACAATTCTCAGAACATATCAGGTATTGTTCATCCTGAAATTTACAATACAAGTGCAATATGAGATAAAAATGCATTTTTTTCAATGATAAGGCAGTTGTTCTTGAGAAAGTCAGTTTGTTATGAAAATCTATAATTGTTACTTTCGAGGTGTACCCTTTAGGAAAAGTGTTCCCTTATATTCAGACAGATGTTTGCAAAAACTTTTTTCCCTATAATTGAGCTACAATAAAAAACGTAGTGACAGCCATTGTGATTTTCATGAACAAGCATGGTATTTTGAGCTGCCTGTTCTAAATTAAGACTAACAAACACTTTTGACTGTTTAAAAACCATGTTATTATGGACTATGTTTTCTTTACAGATTTTTGAATGGTGCAAGTTTGTGAAGATGGCTGGTGTATTAAAAGAAAAACTTCCATTTGAGCCACCACCTATTGAGGAAGATATGTCAGAAGAAACCTTGAATGAAAATCAAGAGGGAGGGCCACTTGACCTTTCTGTTGAAGATGTGAGACAAATGGAAGAGGTGTACAGAATAGAGATTCCAGAATTTCAACTACTAACCCAAATGTTTAACATGGAGAGAGAAGTTGCTCGTCGTGAGCGAAGGCTCAGAAAGTTTCCGAAATCAATATCGCAATGGCGACCAGAAGGAGGCCAGTTAGATCAAAGATGTGAAGCACTGTTGGATGCTATTCATTTAGGCCCTGGTACCACAGCTGTCTCTTTTCCACAGTACTTAATGGAATCCAAGCAGCACTCACGCGACTTTCTTTATGTTTCTGCACAGCACCCAACTAAAAGAGCAAGTGTTGTTTGCTTTCGTCACCTGTCATCTGGTCAGCTGAACTTTGGGAAAGTTGAAAACATCTACAAGCACTCCTACGCTCAAAAGGAATACCTTTGGGTAACTGTTGATCTGTATACTGAGGGACAGTTTGATTCCCAAAGTGGACTGTGGTGGTCAGAGAATTCCATAAGGCAAAAGATTCCTGTTTGTCTCTGTAAGGTCTCACCTCCTCTGACCATAGCTACTGAAGGTTCCACAATCTGGTTTTTGGATGTTATTGCTTAGAAACTTGTCATGCAGTTATTCAGTACCCAGCATTGTTTGAGAAAATATGTTTAAGGTCAGTCATGCAGTGCATTCTTGAGAGATGACATATGAGGATGTCTTTTAATATTACATGTAGGTACTCAGAAAATTGCAAAAACAATTTAGTCAGCAATGTCAGCAATATTATCAAGTACGCATACTAAATTTATTGTATATAAATTACATTGTTTTTGTTAAAAATTCTAACCTGTTCATTAATGAGGCTATGTCAAACAATGTTAGGCAACTTTAGCATTGACCAACTGTTCACAGAATTGACTAATTTAATTTTCAAGTTGGCCAACATTAATTTAATGAAAGATTCATAAACCATGAGTTTTTTAATGGTAAATTCATGACCATAAAATTCTATGAACCAAAAGCTTACTTTCATGAGTCATGAAAATGTTTTTCATGAGTCATGAAATTAAAGAGTTTGAAAACTCAATTTCAATTTCAATTTCATGGCTCATGAAAAATGTTTTCATGAGTCATGAAATTGAACCTTTGATTAATGTTTTTTTTTCATGGGTGATGAAAAATTGTGAAAATGGATTTCATGGCATGTTTTCATGGTGCATTGCTATTCGACATGATTTTCAAGGGAAATTCATGGCCCATG
This sequence comes from Siderastrea siderea, assembly GCA_964030785.1. Classification (NCBI taxonomy): domain Eukaryota; kingdom Metazoa; phylum Cnidaria; class Anthozoa; order Scleractinia; family Rhizangiidae; genus Siderastrea; species Siderastrea siderea. The sequence continues at coordinate 40,303,754 of OZ034969.1, read as the reverse complement.
AAAGTGTCAATTTTTACTTTCATGGGTCATGAAAAATATTTGCAATTTCTTCAAAGGAATTTCATGGTCACAGGTAAGGCCATGAAAATAATTTTTGCGTCTTTCATGGGCCATGAAAACACTTTCATGACCTTTTCAAGGTATTTTAATGGCATTTTAATGGAATGGTGAGTTTATAGTGAAGATACCCTTCAACGCTCTCATTGTGGGTCCGACGAATTCAGGGAAATCAAGGTTTGTAGTGGACCAGATTTACGGCCCTTTCCACAGCAAATTCGACTACATAGTACTAATCTGCCCGACATTTGCTCGCAACAAGACCTTGTTTGTAATAATATGTATGCAGCACGAGGTGGAAATTTGGTTCAAACTCGTGAGCTGGCTTTTTTGAGGGCACCAACACGCTAATAATCCTCGATGACTGCGCAGCCTCAAAAGATGTGAAAGGGCGCACAGGCCAGCTGGTGAATCCTGCTTTTTCTGCTCAACAGATTGGCATCAGCATTTGGGTGCTTACCCAGAAAATAACCAGCATCACACCTTCCTTCCAGGAGAACGTGGCGGCTATCGTTCTTTTTTACACTCCCTCGGCCAAAACCACGAAGGCAATATTTGATGATTACGCCGGAGAACTATCCCATGATGAGTACAAAGGTCTGATTTCAAAGCTGAAAGAGCGAAAGTTCTCTTATCTTGTGTTCTCGCTTCGCCACCCCTTCGGGATTAAGTCATTTTGAATAAAAAAAATGAAAGTTGTATATATTGTTGTTAAGTACATGATGGCTGAACAAGAGGCGTACGCAGAAGTTATGAACCTACTGGAAGCCGAGCCATCGAGCGGGCCAGCTGGTAGTATTGTGCCAGACTTAAGCGACCAGCTTAACCGCCCCGAGACCTGACATTCCTGCTCTTCGTGAGCAGCTCGCCGTTGTTGTATCTACAGGCAAAGACAAAGAGGCCATAGGAGTGCAGTTAACACATGAGCAGGTAAAGCGCTTGAGCGACAAAGATGTGCTGATCACCACAAAACACATTGATTTTAACTCGCATTTGGAGATAAAGGACGAAGCAAAATTGGAAGAAATTCCTCAGCAATCCTCAACAACTGCTGAATAATTGCTAACAAATTTGAGTAATTGCTAAGCATCATTATATTTGCTTAACATATCATTTGTTGCAAGATAATGTCTACCAAACAATCCGGGAGCACACATTCTCAGGACGAGACCCAGACAACACATTCGCAGGTCGATATCACACAGCAAGCGACAACTCCAACTGCAACTACAACCACGCAGTGCGCAAAAAATCCCAAGCGTGTGGCTGCTGGCAGATTGGTTGCTGAAAGAACGCGGATGGCACGGGAACAACAGAAAAAAGCTGCAGCTGAGGCTGCTATCATTATCGCAAACAACAAGGCGAAAGCCACCACCGCGGCCCCTGAGCCAGCCACGACTACAGAAGACGAAAGCCCAAAAAATAGCAGTCTCAGCACCACCCAATGGTTTGCTGTTGGCAGCTTAATCGTTTCATTGGTTGGGCCTTATTACAAGCGTGAAGAGCTCAAGACTGTATTCAGAAAAAAACACCTGAACCTGCGCGTGTTGAGCCACAACCTGCTCGCACGACACAGCCCAAAGGTGTAAGACATCCGGATTGAATATGTACATATATATGTACACCTGTCATCATATTAACATGAAGAAAGTTGATGTTCCCCAAGTTCTTATCTCTACCGCTGCCATTTTTCGGTATCGGACTGATATGGTACGACTTCAACTTAAAGGTTTTTCACACAATCCGTGATCTTTTGAATGCCACATTATATGACACGGACGCAGAAGAAATAGATTAAATTTTGTTTTAAACTTTTCTATATATTGCTATACTATCAAACGCTACTATGTCCGACAACAAGCTTGTTAAAACCATCGTAGACGCTGCTAAAAAGGTTGTAAAAGAGAATTTTACCTCTGACCCCAGTGGCAGTGCGATGAACTACGCGAAGTTCACTGCCGTCATGGCGGGCAGCATTGCGCTCAAACGGTATCTTGAGGACCAAAAAATCCTACCTTCTAACGTCCGAAATTTATAATTTGAAAAAAAGACTTTTATAACACTATGCCAAGTATCGCGATTATGGTTGGTGGGGCTGTGTTGAACGCTGCGGCTTTTATCGGCGGAAATTATCTTGCTAGGGCGCTTGGTGGTGGTGACAAAGCTGCACTTGATGAAAAAGTGCGCCATGATGAAGCTCTCAAGGCGTTTCAAGCGGCTTATGCCAAATACACGCGCGACCGCACCAAACTTCTCGACTGGATTGCTACTAACTCGGAAATAAAGGAGGAAGCGAATCAAAACTTCACCAACACTGACTATACCTTCAAACTCTACAACCAGGCACACCCTGACGAACGAGTTATACCCCCAAAAGAGCCCAAGTTCTCAGACTTCTATCAACCAAGTGAGCAGCAGAGAAATGGTGAACTCATTTTTATGGGCGCCGGGGCTCTTGCTCTGGGCTACGCAGCCTTCCGGTTCCTTTGAACTTTTTTTTAACAACATCATTATAGTTACGAGATGGACGCCAAACTCGCAAAAATATACTACAGCCCCGGGGGCTACTGGAAAGGTGTTGCCGCGATAAAAAAATTATCCGAAACCGCCAAGGTCTCCGAAGATGCTGCTAAAAAATGGCTCATGAAGCAGGCACTTTGGCAGATCTACCTTCCAGCACCACGATACGTTTTTCGCCCAAAATTCGATGTTTCTTCTCCTAACGCGGTCCACCAGGCTGACCTTCTTTTTCTGCCAAAGTTTGCCAAAGTTTGCCAAAGTTTGCCAAAGTTTACAAATACGCGTTAACCGTTGTTGACGTTGCCAGCCGTTACAAAGAGGCGGAGCCTTTGACGTCAAAAGATTCAACTGAGGTTTCAAAAGCTTTTCAGACAATTTACAGGCGAAGCGCGCTAAAATGGCCACAGACACTGCAAGTTGACCCAGGGAGAGAATTTATGGGGGCTGTTACCAAAGAAATGGAAAATCACAAAACTTATATTAGGCGCGGGCGTGTTGACATTCACAGAGATCAAGCCATTGTTGAATGTTTCAACCGCACACTGGCAGAGCGCGTGTTTGGTTACCAGTACGCCGTTGCAATGCGACTCCCTGAGGGTCAGCGGTCCACTGCGTGGGTGAAAAGGCTTCCTCAAGTTGTTGCCGCTCTGAACAAGAGGTAACAAGCCTTACCGGCAAGAAACCTGCCGTTGCCATCAAAGAAAAAGATGTTTCTGCAAAGCCATCGACACCTTATTCGAGGCCTGTTGGGCAAAGGGAAAAAAAGCTCCCCTCTCTCGTTAATGTGCGCTATCTCTACCAACCTGGCGAGCTTGAAGGTGGTGTAAAAAGAGCCACGGATCCAATCTGGTTTACAGCATTGAAACATCTCTTACCAAACCAAATCAACCCGTTCTCTACTATTTGCACGACGGTCCCAAGCGCGGCTTTGTGCGTGAAGAACTGCTGGTTGTCCCTCCAAACACACAGTTACCCCCCGAGCAACTTTAAAACTTCGGCATCTAACTCTCTAAGTTCATCATCTGTTAATGTAGACCATATAGGCATGTTGGTGTACCTGTAAGCTTTTGTATGGATACCATCGTCACCTATCCATCGCTTTGAATCAAATGGCGAAAGCGAAATTTTGTTTAGATACATGCCATAGATCTCATGCCCCTCGCTTCGAAGAATGTTCATTCCATGCCATAGCTGCTCCATACCAAAAAGCGTTTCCTTGTACTGTTCATGCATTATTCGTTTCTTGACAAAACTCTTTTTTACACCCTTTCCTTTTTTGAAATTTTTTTCCCCTGCCTTCAAGATAGAGTACCTTTTCGGTCTCAGACACACACACTCTGCTATGGTAATTCCGGCACATTCGTCTTTCATTTTGCCCAAGACCTTTTTGTTGGTATTTGAGTAAAGTGGATGCTCCTTCGGGTAGTCGCTCGTATCATATAGATTTTTGTTTGTTTCCATGTCTTTGTAGACGTCATCCGTTTCAATCTCAAGCAGAAGGCTGTCGGTGTCGGTGTACAATAGCTCGCACTTTGGGCCGTATTGCTTTTGTTGTAGAAAAAGTCGTACATCAGGATCTTGCTGTTGTCAAGGATAGTCATCCCCGTGTAGACCAGCTTGTTGAGCAGTAGCCGGCTTTTGCACACGTCGATTCCTACCAGGTCGTTTGAAAACCTAACATGCCTTGAGTACAAAGGGCTGGCAACCAATTTCCTTATTTTGTCTGTCTCATTGCCTCTCACTATTTTTATGTCAACACGGTTACGCAGGTTTTCCATGGTTTTGCCGAAAACTGAGTTATTCATGAGTTTGTAAAAGCTCTTTTCAAAGTCGCTCTTTGCGTTTTTCCTGAATTCTGTATTCATCCGGATGTATGGCTCCATCCAGCATTCTTGTTCGAACTCCAACACCCTGTGCAAGCGTTTCAGTTTCATGCCTTGCTTCAGAGAAAACTGCAAGTTTCTGTAATGCACGACATAGTTGCTTTTGTCCTCAAGTGTCAGCAGCAGCTTCTCGCTGTCCGGCGGTTTCAGCTCCAGGTCTTTCATCAACCTCTTTTGGTAGTCCGACATACATTCTTTTTTCACAACCTTTTTCTCTGGCGCCAGGGCATAGCTGCTGTGTTGCTCGTGCAGTTCTGCTGGATATTCAAGATCCACCTCAAGAATCCATCGATTCTTTGCGTTTTCTTTTTTCTTAATGATGTCTTCCTCAGTGGGCATAACACGTTTCCATTGAAAATCTCTTTTCGGGAGTGGCTTGCTCATTGCCCATCCGTAAAGGTTGTTCGCGTCAAGATACATGATGTATTTGTTCGGTTTGCTGGGGTCATAGTCCGATACTAGCGGGTTGTTTGCCATAGCGTATCTCTTGCTTACCATGGAGATTCCACCCCGCATTCCCCTTTCCACGAAGAGATGCATTTCAAGGTCTGTGAATAACTCAAGCTTGACCCCCGTCTTTGTCAAGAGCGCGTCCCAGCTCAGGCCTGGCGACGTGTAATAATGAGTCGGATCTAACCCGTACTGCTCTTGGCATAGGTTTCGGAAGTTCTCAAACACATCCGCCAGCAGGGCGACATCCGTTTTCATGTAAATATCATGATAATCGCCCAGCGTTTTACATTCAAAAGTCTCCCAGACAGTCTGCGCATGTGCGTACTCTTCGTCTGTTATGTGCTCGTCGTTCAGCTTGCTGTAAAACTTATCTTTGTACGGAAGCCTTGTCTCACTAAATCTCCCCCATGAGTCCATGTACTCGTAAGGATAGATCCCTTTCTTGTAAAGAAGGTCACTGCCTTTTGAAATGGCTGATGTTATTTTCAATGACTCCTTTGGTGTTGCGCTTACAAGTGAATCAAGGCTTCCTTACAAAAAGTTCAAGCTGTCGATGAAACGTAGACCTCTGACTGAAAATGTTATATATTTCTCCATGTTGTTGGCGACGCATTTCACCTCTTTCTGCAGCTGTGACATCGCTTGCATTAAATGGTGTGCGTCGTAGCTCCTAAGATTGTGAAATACAACTGGTATTTGGTAAGTCTTGGGGTTTATATGCAGTTTCAGATTGCATTCGTTATGCGCGGCTCCGCGGTACCTACCCGTTATGTGGCAATGGTATTTCACTGCATCTCTGAAGTTTTTCTGAAGTAAAGGGTTCCCACAGAACATACAATTTTTCTGTTTTTTTGCTTCGAGCTGGTCCTTTTTGTCTGTTAATCTTTTAGTGTAAGAATCCCCCATTGTTGTTCTTTCTGTGCTTTGTAAAAACATTTTTTGTGCCCTTGGCCTTTATAGCTGCATTTTTCACCACCTTCACTGTCTTCTTCTATGCTCCCAGCCGGTAAATAGTCTAAGAATTCATCTTTTATCAAACTTTTGTTACAAATGTGACAATCTGTTGCACTTTTGAATTTTCCCCAGTCCTTGGCCGTCATCACAATCGGCTTTGGGGCGGCCAAAATCTCTCTTATTTTCACCTTTTCCTGCAGAATGTCACTTAAAAACGTTCCCACCACGTTTTCTCCCCTGTAAACTTTTGACCCTGAATCTTCACCGTCGCTTCTCACAACCATGTAAGAATACCCACGTCTCATGCCAGTCGGTCTTCTCTGTGTAGCTTTTTTTCTTGCTCTCTGGCCCAAGCTCACAGCCTGGAATCTTTCTGACCAAAGCCTCAAAGTCTGCATATATCACGTATAGCACCTTCATCTGTTTGTGATGATTTTGGAAAGAAAGGGTGTTTTTCCCATCTTCGGGCATCTCGATCCTTGTCGGCCTGCCATTCACTCCGTTGCAATATTTTTTGTGATTTTCCAGCAAGTCCTCTCTTGAGAAACCTGTTAAGCACATCATGCAGTAGTGTTTTGTGTTGCTGTTTTTGGTCTGATCGAAGAGCAAAGCGCTCACCCGTTTTACATAACAATAGTGTTGTACTATCCACGACTCAATTAACATCAGGTTTATCCGCAGCACATTCGCTTCTTTTTTGCTTATCCTGTGCACAATCACACAATTGTTTTCCCAGCCAAATACGTTTATTGCGAGGTTTTTGTTTTGAGCTTCAAGCTTGTCAATCTGTTTTACCGGTGTTGGAAAGTCAATTCCTTCGTAGTTTATACCATCGTTAACCGGATATTTGCTTGGTCTGTGCAGGTTATTTCCATCTTGTGGAGGAAATAAAGCAGCTGTTAGAGCCCACTTCAGGCATTCATTGTCTCTGTTTTGAATGTTAATTATGGCCTTCTTTTTTGCCAGATTGGCTGGAAGAGTTAAATAGGTTCCTCCGCGCAGTGGCTGATAGCGCGCAACATTCACGTACACTGCCATTATTCTCTCAAGAACCCATCCTGAGCCCCGCTCTGACCAAGACTCTATTTCACCCTTTGTTCTTTCAACAAATCTGTCGAACTCTTTTTTAATCAGTTCTTCATCATTTCTGTTGAAAACGTGCGGTTCATTTTCTCGAAAATAATGTTCCATGTACTGTTTTTCACCGTCTCTCTCTATTGAAAACTTTACTTGCAACCCAAAACTTACTTTTACGCTGTTTAATTTTTTGATTTCGTTCTCAATCAAATCAGTAAATTTTGCTTTCATTTCCCTTGCAAACACTAAAAGATTTTTATTGGTAGGATTTTCTTCAGAAACAGCCATTCTTCAAATACGAAGCCATTCCTGGAAATTATTTTGGGATAATATAAACCTGTCATATAATACAACATAACTTTGGGGTTCTAACGGTTGAGGCAGGTTTCTGTTTTCCTCCTTCGGTATTGGGCCGTAAAACATTTGCAGAACATCGGAAGAATATCTTGCGGCTGCCATTTTGGTGTATATACTTGTGATGATACTTTGTATGGCACACTTTGTATATATAGCAGTGCAGACATTTCTTCAATAGTAAATATTTTCTGTGGCACATCTGCGCATATTTATTATGGATTCACTGGACCAGAAAGTCACGCGATTTGTTTTAATTTATGCTGTTTGGGTTATTTTACACTCACACACAGGTATAATGAGGGGTTCTGGCACAGAAATTTTATTAAGCGGTTTTCCCCGAAACGAGGCGAGCATGGGAGCCGAGTTTCGGGGAAAAAACCGCTGAAAAAAATTTCTGTGCCAGAACCCTCATTTTACACGTGTGTAAGTTAGTTGACTTAGTTATTACCTATACGATGGTCATGTTGCGTGACATTGATGCAATGTCTGTGATTATTGTAAGATGACGAACTTTGCAGAACCATTCCTCGGTTCCTGAACATGGTTCTTTCTTCATTCCACTGTGCCTGGGTATTTATTGGATAGGCCTTATCACCACCTGGTCCTTTTTCTAAGCGGCATAATTTTATATCAATGCTGGACCCGGGGCCTTGTTTTTCAGCTTCCCCCCTGAGGCCTGCATGTTCTACCACGTGCCTTAAAAACGCTTTCAACGAGCAGTGCTTTCCCGATAAAGGAATACACACACGCTCTTTGCTGCCAACGAACGCATTACTTGCATTTGAAGATGTTGTTGGATCCACATAATAGACAAGACCTTTGAAAACTTGAAAAACGCTTCCCTCACTGTCCGTACTAATACTTTTGCTCGCCATGTTTCCAATGACATAAAATCATTGCAGATCACGGGGGAGTTATTCATGCGAGTCATGTGACGTCAGGACATGTCTAGGATTGGTAGTCTTGGTAGTGCGTGACGAGCATGGCATTTTGTTGACAGACTTGACCTTGACATACCATGTTCCGCGAACGTTTTGGAGTTCTCACGTGACTGACATGCGTTATTGCTATGTACATTGAATGTTTCAAGAAAATGAGCTCATTATAAACCATGTTCACGAATGTCGAGAAATAAATTAATCTCACGAATCACGAGAGTACTTTAGCTTAGGGATCACGAAAAATAAATTCTTTTTTTCACGATTCACTGCAATTAAAATAGGCATTCACGGAAAACCCCCTTTCCAGCCCTCTGCATTGGGACAGGCGTGGATCCATTGTGAATATTTAAAGGATGCTTGATTCTCCTCTCCTGTTGCACTCTCCTGCCTTGATTGAGACAGAACGATACTGGTCGAAAATTAGGTCCAGTCATGTACAGACGTTCTGACGTGGCATACTTGCAACAATGTCTTCCTATTTCTGCAACAACTCCTCAAATATAGCAGACCCTGAAAATTTCACCCTCTGAATAAGAGTCATTGCATCAATTAGAAATGCTGTAGGAAGTTGTGAAGTAGGTTAGCTTGACCTGCAAGTGACGTCCTTTTCTAGGAGATGCATAAGGGCGCTTTTTGTCGTCTTTCTGAGGCTACCGTCAGGGTGTGCAAGTGAAATACACACTGCACAGTTCTTAAGAAATCTCTTTTTTTAGATTGATATCCCTGTTCTTCGCAGTGACAAGAAGGCAACCAAAAAGCTCACGATCAGCACTAACAGATACAATCATATCTTTCTGATTCTACACCACAATCCTCTTCGCCACTGAACTGAAAGATTTGATCTTCAGCTTCTGGACTGGATCCCAGAAGTTGATTTCACTGCTCTGGATTCTTGAGGAAATGGAGTTCTCCATGCTTTGTCTGCCTGACTCTGCTGCGTCCAGAACTATGTTTGTATCAGCATCGGGTAGAACTACACCAGTGACAAGATTACTTAAAGTTAGTGGCACTTCTTCGTCAAGGATGTCAACTGGAATCTGAAAAGGGTCACTGAGGAGGCCACTGTCGAAGGTCGCAACCAGCTCCTGTACATCGGTCTCATCTCTCATCACTCTTTTTGCTCTTGCTTCCTTGTGGGTCCCAATTCGGTCGTAATTCTCAATTACACACATCTTCTTAAGTGTCTGTGTCATGGCTGATTAGATACCATCGCTCTACTGCATCTTCTCATGCCTACTATGCCACCCTTTGATTTAAATAGTGGCATATCGGGCCACACTTGTGCAAAAGGTTGCTTCGAGCAGCTGACACTGTGATTTCCGGTGTCGAGCTATTGGAAAAACTTTGGGATGGCTTGATTCTAACATGTTCATGCAGGACGTGAAAGCATCTAACCACTTATGCAAGGTGTCGATGACTACCTTTTTCCTTTTCACCGAAGTTAGAGAAGCCCCCTGGGAGCCTGGGGAAGAGTCCTCATAGCATAACTGCAATGTGGGGACTGGGACTGATCGAGTGAGTCGGGGAGCAAGAAAGTGAAATCAATGTACTCACCCCAAAGTATTTTATCCTGAGATTTCTGTCGATGGGGTGACTCAGGCCGACAGGAGAAGATGCATTTAGTGGGCGATGGCTGAACAGAGCAGTGAAACTTCTGGACAGGAGTTTCGTGGCCTTGCAAGGACGACAGGGCTGCCTGCACTGAGGAGGACACCGTTTCTTGCATGATGGACAACTGCGCTGGTGTGAAAATCGCTTTGCCTTCGTCTGCCTCTGCCCCAAACTGGATGTCATCAATGGACAAACTCTTGTCTGAAAGGGAGTGTGCCTCCTTGTCTGATTCCTGAGCGTCAACCTCTAGAGAGATGGCCAGGCCAGTTTATGGTTTGTTGATGCTGTCAGGGGGCTGCTTTCGATTTCTTGCTCACACGTTCAGGTTTGGGAGCTGTTGCAACTGCAATTGTGGACATTGTAGCGAAACAAAGTCTCTCTATTAAACGGGTTCATGAACCAGTGATTGGCAAATTTAAACTTTGCAGGTGAAGATGCAAGACCTCTGAGGAGAGCTTCGTTAGGTCGACCTTGTTCGTGCTGGACTTCTTGGCAGGCTGTGGATGCTGGCATGCCATTGTGATTCAAAACTAAGCAAATTTCATGCAAAAGTGTACTCGCTCTACCGAGACTTTAGCAATAATGGTTTAAACTATCGTGACGCTGCTTTTATAGCAAGACGATGTCTCTGAGTTTGTCCCACGAGCAAACTTATGCTATGAACTAAATAGACACAACGTGAAAAACTACGTACTAGCCATGAATAAGACTTTTAAAAGTAAGAGCCAATGCGTGTAAAGTTTACACTATGTTACAAGGTAACGGAAGAGATTTATAAGCCTTATAAGCTAAAACACCCAGAGCGTTGATTGTTTAATAGAGGCGTTCATTATTGAATGTTGCCCAACCTACCACCCCTGGGGTGTCACGTTCCATGAACTGCATTTTACCAATTTCCGGTGGGCTGATGTGGAAGAATATGGGGACTTTATGGGGACTTTGCAAAACATGGAGCCCTAATGTTGTGAGCGAAATGTGGGGAGGTAGAATTATGACGGCCCAACTCTCGGGGAAAATGTGGGGACATTGCTATTGCCCGGGGGGGGGGGGACTCCAAGATAAAAAGGACGGGGATGCTCGTCAAAAAATTAGAAATAAGCCCCTAAAGGAGACCAATCTGGGCGTGGCTTAGGCTTAATTTGACCCCTAAAGGAGACCATGCTAAAACAGACAACCAAATGAGAGATATAGTGACTGAGAGATGTGAACAACGGAAATGGTTAAATGTTGTGCCCTTTTTAATATAATAGATATTTCTTAGTTTTGAATATCTTGATTTCTTTACGCACAGCCCTAAGCGATACCTGTATGGGTAAAAATATTGTCTTTCTGTCCTGAACACCCTCAGTGAGACCAAAATCTGCGATTTACACCCCTAAGCGAGACGACGAGCATCCCCGTCACTTTTATATGGGAGTACCCCCCCGGGTGCTATTGGTAAATTTGTACGAGATTGGGAAGGAGGTTTGATCTATGACAAGGTGCCAGAGGACAAGGAGACAGTATGTGTCAAAATCCATGGTTTTTTGTCTATTAAACAGACCATCCGTTAAATATTTGTACCTATTGAAAGGCATAAGCAAGTCTAGATTTCATCTGTGTATATGTTATGCATGAATCAACAAATACCCCGACCCTCATCCCTGGACAAGTTGGAAATTTGGAAAATACCTTGGTCAAATCTCGAAAAATACCCCCACCCCTAAGGATGCCTCCTTAAGTCAAAACGTTACCTAATACCCCCATCCCTGGGGCCTGTGTTAAGATGGTACTTGGTTGTTAGCCTGCAAATGAAAAGGCACTGATTGTGATAGACTTAATTTGAAAGTTGCCAAGTTTTCTCAACTATTCTCACGATAGCAATTATCAAAAGTTATATAGGAATAAAACAGTATACAGACCTTTGCAAACACTGCAAATCCATTCCCCCTTTGGGGCCTTTTCCATTCCAATGTGCTCCATATGGAACCATAAGATGGGGCAACTCGGGTTATCATGGCAATCATCTCCCTACTTTCTCCTTCCCCACACAGGCAATACACGTCATCCATATCGATACAACCAGGTCACTGATAGGGTTGTCCACATTATGCTGCCACAATTTTGGGCATAAAACTCCTCTAAATATGGGACGGATGCAGTTTTTCGGCAATTTTGATGGCAAAAAGGAAAACTATTGTATATTCTTTTATCGGATTTGGTTAAAAAAGGCTATTTTTGAAGGAATGTTACGACAATGAAAAAATAAAAAATGGGAAATCCGCATGACCGTATGGGTTAAATCCAACATGGTAGTTCCCTTGACGGGTGAATAGTGCTTCGTAGTGTTCTAAGTTTGGATGTTTTTTACAGCCCTTTTGTTTTTGGAGAATAAGTAGCTATTAGGCAAGTAGATAAATGGGCAAAAGAGCGAATTAGCTGAACATTGAGCTCTTACAGCAACAGTTTTTATCTCGTGGTTGCAGTAGCAACCAAGAGATTATGTGACCACTTTGGTGCATTCTTGTGCTTACAGTATTTCTGTGACCGGTTGTGTAGATTCGGTGTTGTTCATGTGATGTTTGCCGTGCTTTCGGCCCTGTCGGTTATGTTTTCGTTATTTTTAGGCGTTCATGTATCAGAAAACTTAGGGTAATGAATTTCCCGCAGACTATATACTGTTGGAGTGATTAAACTCGTGTCGTTTATCAATGATTTCACGTTTATTATTATTATCATTGTTATTATCAGTAGTATTCAATATGTTACAGTAAACAGGATATTTTTGTCAGGAGCTTATCGTGATTATACGTGTTGATTATGAAGCAATACACAGTCGATAAAAACTGTCCATTTCCAGTTTTGATCACATAATCAGAGATCTTGTATGGTACAGTTTGATTTTGCTGGTGTGACTGGAAATTCTGTGTTGGAACATTCAATTCACTTTTTGCAGCTTCTGTCCACTGACAGTTGTTTTGCAAGAGATAATAAAAATGATTATTTTAACAAGAGAAAAGGGGAAACACGAATGGAAACATTTGTGCTATTAAGCCCAGTATTAAGAGGAGACCAGAGAAAGCGTTTTAATATTCTACTTTGATGTCACTATTGTTGAGAGCGGTAATTGAAGATTATCCACAGAACAATAACATTTATGGAATTTGGAGTACAGTGCTAAAGGTAGTGTCCGTGATATCATGAAGTCTACGCTCTCAAGAGAGTCACCTTAGAGTGCTCAACGTATGTATAATAATAATAATAATAATAATCTTTATGGAGGAAGCTCCCGTCCTATTAAGTGGTTTTCAGGGAGGTCCTCCGAAGACAAAATGAGGATCCTACTGTTATTTGCATCGGTCATCCAGACAAAATTCATAATTTATCTTGGCTGTGCCTCATTGAGGTGTAGCTTTAAAATGCAGGTAATAGGTTCAAATTTAAGCATGAGTGGTAAAGAAGATGCTTTCAATCATCAGCCCAACAACACATACGAGTAAAGAAAAACCGAGATTTTTACGTGAAAAATTCCTGATAAGAGAGACTGACAAGAAAAAGAAAGTTATAGAATCATATCAAACTTCATTGTTTATTAACCAGGATCCCAAAGAAGTTTCGGGCTCCAGGGCTCCGGCCTAAAAAACGCAGGGCTCCAAGACAGAAAATTTGGGGCTCTAGAGCTCCAGACTATTGCTTACTATCTCTACTGTGTAGTGCCTACTGCCTCTGGGCAATGATGTATGCCAGAGAGAATTACAAGACAAGTCCGTCTTTTTCAGAGTTCATTGCGCTTTGTGACACCTACCTGGATCATTTTCTCTTCACTAACTGAAAACTGTGTAGCTTCTGGATGTCATATATCGAAATCGCAGAGACTGTTGAATTTGCTGAGAGCACCAAGAGAGGTAGACTGGGAGCGGCATCTATCAGCAAAAAGACAAATGGTTCTTTGGTGTTTCGCATATGATGATCTGAACTATTCTCGCTACTTGTCTGCAGATCTCTCTAATGTGTCTCACCCCGAAGAAGATCACCAGAAGCTTGGGAATACCTTACGTCTAGAGGGTTCTCTGTCCAGTTAGGAAAATGAAACCCCTTTGGAAAAATTCCTATTGACCAAGCATGCAAAGAAACTGTCAATAAAGATACACAATCGGTAGGAGCACCAGGGGGTTCTACTTTAAAGCAGTCAGCAAGTACTATCTGCAGTATCTTATTGAAAGAGATAAAGGACATGTTAGATTTGAAGAAAGTAAGTTTTCAGCACACTGACTTCCAGAGTACTAGAATTACAAGAGATCAGGCCGATGTCAAATCTCTGCTAGCTATGCTCCAAAGCCACTGACTAAACCCATTCAGCAGCAATGTCCTGTATGTCGGTCACCCGACAAAGTTGTTTGAGTTGAATTCGTTAAGGAGGGAGACTCTTAACTACAGATCAGGTATTTTGTCATACGCTGTTTTGCAGCGTTTCGTGCTGCTAGATCGGTGAAATTTATTAGGATGAACACCTGAATTTTAAAATTCAACATTGCGCCGCTCGTAGCTAGTACCAGTCCCCATCTGCGCAGTACAAAGAAGAAAGAAAAGAGCTAAGGCTACGACTTTTTCACGAATTAGAGATAAATCAGCCTTCTTCACAATCTGACGAATGCAATTCCTGTTGACGTAAATAACAGAAAAACTGCAGTACAAAATGTATAAATTTATGTATATTCTGACGTCATAACTTCTTAAATAATGCAAATTTCAAGAAACTGCCACATCACGTTTTGCATTTCAATGATCGTTAAATGTTGGCATTTTTAATAAGTAAAACTTTACACCGTTTGTGTTTTAGGCTTTCTTCTGTTAAGGTCACGTGACCCGCCAAATATGGTTGTGACTCGAGAATCTTGAAAATGTCTCCCATTATGCAAATATGGGCAAACAGCTTATCTGTGGAAGTTAGGAGTTTCAAGATATGACTGTTAGGAACTTTTCATAGCAACAGTATGGAAGTTTAGTCTCCCCCCTTAAACTCCAGAAGTGCACGTGCCAGGTGTACAGCTCTCAACCAGGAGCAAGTAATATAAATGAGCTCAGGCACAGGTTGTTCTTTGTTAAGAAAGGTAACATCCACTCAGTACCCAGTTACCACCATGTGCTGACTGTTTATACAAGCATGCTTCTCGTTCAAACTACCAAACGGCAAACTGGAAGCGAAGCCCTCAAAGCCACCCTGAAATACCCACCCCCATCGGTTCTGGCTGGTTTTAGGAGGAAAATAAGCTGGACATTCATTGGATGAACGGTGAGCCAGTGCTTACTGCCATACTAGTGCTGTTGTCTTCCTCCTGCAGAAGGTCATGCCAGCGTTCGATCTGCAGCTGTCCAGCAAATGGCTTGAAGTGCACGGATATGTGCAAGTTACTAGACTTTGATAACCGACGTGAAAACCCATCCAGGAATTTTTCTCAGATGACACAGACTCAAGTAGTTTAAGGCCTGGGTCAAGGGAGTAATCAGGAATGAATTATTTATTCGCGATATTTTTGGCTTGGAGTATGCAGATGAAACCAAAATTTGGCACGTAGAGAAAGATCATCGTCCTTAACATTTTTAGAGCATTACTGAGGTGTTTTCGTCACGTCACGTGGCTGTTTTTCCCAAAAATAGCAATTATTTGATGAATTGTTAATGGATTTACGAGGCAACATCGAACAAAAACGCTTTCTAGATGCAGTTTAAGCATTTCCAGCCTCACATTTGAAATGTTTGTCTATTGATTAATGAACCAATAAACCGTAGAAATGCGTTGTATATTACTTATATTAACTAAACCAAAGTTAATATAAAGTTGTAATTTCTTCACTATTTACATTCTACTGCACACTATGTTCAAATTCACACTGAAGATGGCAGACGTATCTGCCGAAACATGTTTGCAAAACTCAAGAGCGTCGTGTTGTTCATTAAATTTATAGCAATCCAGAACTTTCATAAAATTTCACTTTTGAGCGTTCACATATTCACTTTTAAAAAACCAGAACACTCATTTCAAACGCAGAAGTTAGATATGTCTAATTTCTATCGAAAACGCTGTTTTGTTTATCAGTACAGCTAAAACTCGCGTGATTTTTGGAAATTTTTACATTCTAGTCACGTGATCAAAATTGTATGTTAATTCAAAAGGGGGCGTTAATATTAATATTCCAGGTAAGTTTCGTGCTGTTCTATGCAATCTAGTGGAAGATATTATCAATCAATCATTTTTCCCACCCCAAGTTTGAACTCAGGCCTTATTCTGCTTGAGGATGATGACGATGACACTAAGGAGTAAGACGTTTCTTAAAAATAGCTCCTTTCTAATTCAACCAGCTATTTGCCAAAATATCAGATGTAATTATATCAACTCTAACTTGAGGTTGTGTTTGCTTCCACAACCACTTTTCCGTTTTTGTTCTGTCGTGAGTTTTGAAAAATTCTGTAAATCTAGCAATATTGTCCGTTGCCATGGAAACCGTTCAGGAGCCACACTTATGTTTGGTAGAGTGTAACTCTGGAAACCTTGCTTGGGATTATTAGACTCTAAAAGCCTATCCATAATGGCGCTTTCAGGCTTCCATTAGACTATTATTAGTCATCTCTGTGCATATTTTGGTCACTTTGTAAATTTGAGTGACGTCACTTTATCACGTGATAACCCCTTTAAAGCTACTCATTTGGCATGCTTATCATACACCAAAATAAACTGGAGAAAACAACGTTTTCAAAAATGTATGTTAGAATTTGTCCTTCTTTTTGGTACCAAATGGTCATTTTTGGGGTCCTGGCCCATGGACTATTATGAGAAGGGGAATGCAAGACGCTATAAGTTAGCAAAAGATGAGATCATTTCCTGCGTTAAAGTGCCTGAGGGAGTACCACACTTCAGGGAATAGTCTTTTATGATAATTGGTTGCTTTGTGAATAATTTTTATCATGATTCCTGGCTGCAATTTTAGTTTACGTTAACGGATCCTGATCAAATTTTTTCCAAGTTGAGGATGATACTACCTTATTATTTTTTTTGAAGAAGTGGCAAGAAATCTGTTTCCATGGCAACGCTAATGAGTTTCCAATTTAGGTCCCAAAACAGACATATCTTCAATTTTTTTGAAAACCGGCGGTGAATTTTTAAAAAAAAGTTGATATACGGCCTTTGTCTTCATTGTTTTACCTGAGGGCCAAATTTAATAAAATTCTGTCAGAAATTTTCAAGGAAAGCCCCCTTTTGTAGAATTTATTAATTTTTTTGTGGACAGAATTTATAAATCGTGCGAAACTTAATTTGGCAAGAAAAAAGCTAGTGTGCAAAAAAGGAAAAAATTCACCGAGGAGAAAGAGAAATAAAATTGGCAGAAGTTACGAAAATGAGAAATTTCGACACAACAAGGTGGGCATTTGCGCATGCGCTGGTTTGGTCATGCCATGAATGCGACATGTGGTATTCTCAACACATTTGGAGTTGTTTTTATTTGTGCGCCCAATTTTTCGCCATTCATGGTTTTATTTGCTCTCGGAGCTGTTACCTTAGGGATAGAATGTATCTGTGTATGGTCGATACGTCATTTGCCCTCAAAATGTTGACTAATTCTTGCCAAAGTCGCGGGATGTTTTATTCCTCGTGGTGCGGATCGACTGGATGTTGAATTTGTTGGCATTCGGCTGACAATGGCAGCCAATGCTTCTTTTCCTCCCTGGCTGTAAATCCTGGTAGGACAGGCCACTTTCCAGCTTTGCTTAACTGGCCTATTATCACTCTGAGTAAAGGTCTCATCCTCAAAGCTTTGCCTGTGCTTGTGGCGCAACCTCGTTCCCAGGGTCTCTCTTCTCTGCCTCCCTGGTCGTTGAGGAAACAGACCCTGGTTGCGACTGGTCACGTGACCATGTGTGGCAATCAATACCGCAGGGAGGGTAGTTCCTCGACCAAATTTTTTGACAGGGCAGTGAATTACTATGGAGGGTAGGAAGAACTATTAAAGTCTCGTTTCAAAATGGTGCTCGAATGTCTGAGTTGCCTTCAAACTGCGTTGCTTTCGGCTGGCTATGATAACATTATTTTGAAGGTTCAACAGGTTATTTGTTTAGAAAGTTTGTATTTGAGGAAGGATTTGGTTGCTGTGCTACCAACAGGATATGGCAAATCCTTAGTATTTCAAGTTTTGCCTTACCTTTGGAGGAAAGGGATGCCGCAAAGTCGTCGTCAAATGCTCAGGTTGTTGGTCCATCTGTTGTTGTGGTTGTTTCGCCTTTGAATGCCTTGATGAACGATCAGATTTCTAAATTGCGAGGAAAAGGTGCTCAAGCAGCCATCTGAAGCGTTACTGAACGAGTAGACGAGGACGGAGATTCTTTCTTGGCCTCACAGTGGGATGGAACTCGGGCTACAATTATCGAGGCTGCATACGAGATTGTCTTTTGCCATCCAGAGGCATTTCTTTCTTGTAAGGAGGGACTGGAAGTTTTACAAAGCAGTATCTATAAGTCAGCTGTCAAAGCGGTTGTTGTGGACGAAGCTCATTGCATCCTTGAATGGTGAGAATTGTTTTTGTAATGGTGTGAAAATGTTCTTAGCTTAGTTTGATTTTGTTTGCAGTTATCATAGCCAGCCAAATTCCCCGTGAAATAATTGTGATAAATCCCAAAGTTCTTTTGAAATGTTAAACACAAACCTTGAAGATTAAAGTTCGGTGATGTCAAGAAGAGAGGCTATTTTGTTTTTATCTTTGTTTTCCCTTGATGAGATTCCTCATATTAGCTTACACAGTAAATATATATACATCAGTAAAACACGAAGCTGTCAGTTCAAAAGTAGAAAAGAATAATCGATCAGTAATCTATAAGCAATTTATGAGTAAACAATGATGTGAATAACTAATCACTGTTGACTAAAGCACATAATTGTGTAATCAAACACACCTATAGAGCAGTTTTCAACTGAGAGGATATAGGTGGTCCAGATCCATTTCCAATCCATGGCTACAAAGCCACATTTTACGGCAAATCAAAAACTCCAATCTCGTTCACTGGAAATATTACTGGAAAATGACGGCTCATGGCTACTTTAGTTAACAAATGACGTTTAAGGAGGAAGAAAGTAGCCATTTCATATTTCACACCAAAAATATAATTATGGCAAATTGCTGGTTACAAAAGTACATGCCCTGTAGCCCCCCCCCCCCCCCCGCTCTGTAACCATCTCTTGTGGGAAAATATATGCAAGGAAATCATGATTGGTTTTCCTAGCCAAGCAGAGAGTGTAGTGATGTAAAAACAAAACAAGTGCGGCATTTATTTATCACTCAATTTTTGAAAACTGCTCTACATTTTAATAATCATTGTTATTGGTTATTCATTGAACATTGGTGTTAACCAGCAATTAATCAGTTATCATACTTTAGGATAAGGGATTTGGGTGCTTTAATATTATTCGTGAATCATAGGCAGTGGGGAGGTGCTTAGGTCAGATATTTCGGCCATAGGGGGCTGAGGTCAATTCTTGCGACCAAATCGTAATCAATTAATTTCTCGATTTTTAAAATAGGGGAGAAGACTTCAGACCTGATTACGGAAAATTAGGGGTTTTGGCTGCACTTTTCCCAAATACCCCTATAGCCGCCCTCACTGCAACAGCAACCAAAACAGATAGAGAGGCTATAAAACAAACCCTGTACCAAAGGAACCCTCAAATGGTCATTGGAAATCTTGACCGACCAAACATTTTTCATGCTAAAAAATTTAGAGAGGGTCATGACATTTCTAGTATTCTTCGGTCCATTGTTGAAGCTCTTGGATCAGGGGAGAAACTTTCCTCTTTCCATTGTTTATCTGCCCTTAATTTGGTGTGGAAAGGCGTAGAAGATGTTCGAGGAAATTCTTAAAGAAAAACAGTACCATCTACAAGAAGGCTCCTTCATTCCTAAACACTGTCTATTTGGACAGCTCCATTCACCACAAACCGATAAGATGAAAGAAGCAATTTTGAACCAAATTTGTAGGCCAGAAAGTAAATGTAGGGTTGTGTTCGCTACCATGGCTATGGGCATGGGTGTCGACATTCAAAGTGTAAGGGAAGTCATTCACATTGGTCCACCCCGCTCAGTACGAGAATACTATCAAGAGTCCAGACGTGCTGGGAGAGACAAGCAACCCTCCAGTGCCACTCTATATTACAACAACAGAAATATAGCACCCAACAAGCCTGGCACGACCGATAACATGAGATCCTATTGCAAGAGTACTGAGAAGTGTTTGAGGAAACAGCTGCTGCATTTTTTTGACTTTTACCACTTCTGGGAGAGAATGGGCTGATGGTACTCAACATGCAAAGTAGGATACCCAGTGGGGGTACCCAGGTATAATAATGCCAGAAATGTGCGATATGCCCTTTTTTGGGGTTGAAATTTGTGATCCGAAGACTTTTGTTTGGGTTGGGAAATTTTAAGGTGACTTTTCTTGGGTGAATTGATTTTTACACAGAGAAAGAAAGGACCTTTCGTGCATCAAGATCTAGGCCAATGGATTTTTTTGGGTCTGGTTCTGTCCCTGTCACTATTATTCCTGAGTACCCCCATGGGTAGGATAACCATGTCATGCTTAAGTCACTAAAAGCTCCATGATAGATCTCACTGAAGTTGATATCAGCATTTTCTCTGATGGTTGAGCAGATGAACGCTACCAAAATTTAGTAAATAACTGAATATGATTTCATTGACTTGTTTCATTAACCTTTCAAATTATGGAGAACTGTTGTGAGTCATCTTACCCAGTTTCCAAAGCATAAAGCAACTGGGAATATACAGTCGAACCTCTGCAGCCACATATTTTCATCTTAGTCGAGAGATTTGCCCTTATTTTAACCTACCAACAAATGGCAACCTCTACACAATGGCCAGTAAACTCTTTCCCTCGGGTGGCTTTTGAAGAGAGGCTTGACTGTTACTACAGTTTACAAATTACTAATATTTTGCATATGACTTCTTAACCAGCCATGTAGCTCAACAAAGTCCACCTCAAGGGGATGAGCATGTTGCTCAGGAAATGACAGATGGCATCTTCCTGGGATATTGCTGAAAGAACGCAACTTCCTGAGATCTGTGCTGATTAATTGTTCATCTCTCTCTGAGCTCTTGCGAGTGTGTGAGCCTGATTGTGAAGCAACCTTGCTTATGTCATCAAAGTTTTCTACAATTCTCCTCTTTTCCCCTGATGACCTTGTTGATGTTTCTAAAGCTTTCCTGGTCTTGTTCGCACCCATTGTCTTAATTCCTGC
The DNA here is from genome assembly GCA_964030785.1 of Siderastrea siderea. Taxonomy (NCBI): domain Eukaryota; kingdom Metazoa; phylum Cnidaria; class Anthozoa; order Scleractinia; family Rhizangiidae; genus Siderastrea; species Siderastrea siderea. Next base: position 40,282,626 of record OZ034969.1, on the reverse strand, counting down.
TTTGTGCTTATTGTTTTGGTTTTCTTGCATCAGATCAGCCTCAACATTTTTAGATTCTCCCCCTTTCCAATTCACAGTCTGGGACCGTATGGCACCGTGAGCTTCTTGCTCCGACATTAGGACCTCGTTCTGCAAAACGTTGACCATCATTTCAATGGCATAGGCATTGAAGGACCTGTCCGTTTTGAAATATAAGAAAAAATGCTTCTGAATTTGGGCCATTCTCTTACCATCCCCCTCTCTAACAGCATCACCAAAGTCCTCTGGTACAAAAAAGTACAGAAGAATATTTCTGCTGTAATATTTCACTTTATCTGCAGGCCTAGGTCTTAAATTGTCTTCTGTTGCATCACCATCTGTAACAGATGCCTGCTGGTTGTCTACAGGTTGACTTTGCAATGCAATGTCATCATCACCAATAACAAATTTGTAAATGAACTTGTCTAGCGTATCCTCAAAGTACCTCTGCCTGTGTTCTTTGAGTGACATAAGTGCATAACTTAGGTGGTTCTTTGTAGGTGTATCAAAGACATTTTCCATATCAAAGAACTCCATGGCTGCTTCTATGGTGTAACATCTGAGAATCATAAATTTCTTTATAATCCTAGTTAAATAATTTTACTCAGTGAGGGGTCCTTTATGGTATGTGCAATGTGATACAGGACTGGAGGCCCCAATTTTCTAGTATCAATTTTGATTTATTGAGGGCTAAAGGGGTTTACTATTTGTTAATGGCTCATAAACATAGTTTACGTGACTTTTGAGAACCTTATATTAGGTTGTCCATGTTTGTGTAGATCCATGTACATAAACATGACCATTGTCAAGGTAATAAACACAACTTTAATCTTGAAATTCGTTTCTACTTTAGCGAAACTACAACAACATGAAACTCGAGCAACGGCACACACTCAAGCACGAGGTCCGTAAAACTACACACGCGCATGCGCATTGGCTATATGCTAATTTCTCGTGACATCTCCCTCTATGAGCTTTTTTTTTTAGAAAAATAATGAAACTGATGTATTAACTTATAGAAATAAACTGAACAATTACAACACTTGTGTGAAACTGTCAATGTCTCTAATGAATCAAATGTTGATCAATAAATCAAATGTCAAATCAAGAGTCCTCTCGAAAGCGGATTGGTTTTCTCACAACTCGACCGCTCGAGGTTTTGACTTTTGCTCCAGACGACTTAGTAAGTGTTCCATGAGAACTCTTCAGATCAGGGTGTGGCTGTGTAACTAGTGGCGCTTTGCACTGAGTCACAGTTGGAGGTAACTCTTGCACATCAGCGGTTGCAGACTTAGGACTAGGATCCCGTTCCGGTTCTATATCTGGTTCAAGTTCGGCGAACTTCTCAATTTCAATAGGGCTTGTCGTCGGGCGCAGGTGCCTCCTGTTTCGACGCACAATACTTTGGGGTGTTTCGATAACATAGGATCTAGGCGTAGAACTTTTGGCGATGACTACCCCTGGGGTTTTCCATCCCTTCTGCTGATCTAGTTTCATGTGGACAGCATCTCCAGGTTGTAGTTCTGGCAGCGTTCGCACACCATGTCGCTTGTCAAAGGACTGTCGGTAAGCTGTCTTGCTTTTCTCGTCTCTTTCAGCAACGGCTTCGTAACTTACTGAGATTGGCTTCAGGTTAGACTCCAATGTAGGAAGGAGAGTCCGGATTTCTCTTGCCATCATTAGCTGACTAGGGCTTACACCAGTGGCTGTGTGGGGTGTAGCTCTATAGCTCATCAAAGCAACAAATGGATCACTCTGCTTGAGGATCTTCTTGGCGATACGGGCGCCACTTTCGGCTTCACCATTTGCTTGCGGGTGATGTGGGCTTGATGTGGTATGTTTGAAGTCATACTCTTGGCTGAATTTGTGGAACAGTTCAGAAGAAAATTGTGGCCCATTGTCACTCACAATTTCCTCAGGTATTCCCCATCGGGCAAAAAAGTCTTTCAGTTTGTTGATCACATGATCACTTGTGGTACTGGACATATAGGCAATTTCGGGAAATCTTGAGTAATAGTCAATAACGACTAGAAACTGTTTTCCTTCATGTTCACAGAGATCTGCACAAATCTTCTTCCATGCTCTTTCAGGGAGAGGTGTAGTGACTAACGGCTCTTTCCTCTGGTTGGGTAGATTCTTTTGGCAGAATTCGCATGTGGACACTTTGTTTTGAATGTCACGGCTAATGCCTGGCCACCATACAGCCATGTTGGCTCTTTCACGGGACTTAGTCACACCCTGATGACCATCATGGATACGGTCCAAGACTTCTGATCGTAGAGCTGAAGGTACAACAATTCGTTGCAATAGATGATTTTGCCATTTACTACAGACAAGTCACCGCGAACTGTGTAGTACTGACGAATCTGTTCTGGGACATCCTTTGCATACTTTGGCCATCCATTAATTGTGTAATTCAGTACAAGACTGAGTTGTGGGTCAGACAGTGTAGCTTGCTTGATCTGCTCAAGTTTCCCAAGTGACGCTGGTTGTGACATCATGGCTGCATCAACATAAGCTTTGACATCCTCTTCCGAGTCTGATGCCTCTGTGACATTTACAAGCGGATTTCTGGACAGGGTATCAACAACTACAAGTTCCTTTCCTGGCACATGTTCTGCTTTAGGTTTGAATCTCATCATTCGCATGAGAAGACGTTGGCATCGTAAAGGTACTTTATCCAGGTCTTGGCGGTTGAACAGGGGTACTAGTGGCTTGTGATCTGTCAACAGCCTGAACGACTCCAGACCACAAAGATAACGCGAGAACTTTTCACAGGCCCATACTGATGCCAAGCACTCCTTCTCAATCTGTGCATATCTCTTTTCTGCATCTGTCATGGTGCGTGAGGCAAATGCTACAGGGCGTAGTTGATCGCCATGTTTCTGAAGAAGGACACCACCCAGGCCATAGGTGCTGGCATCTGCACTGACTACAGTTGGTTTGTTGACATCATAGAAGGCTAATACTGGTGTAGTGGTCACCATGGCCTTTACTTTCTCAAAGGCTTGTTGCTGCCTATGGGACCAAGTCCATGCAGTATCTAATTTCAGTAACTCACTCATAGGACTTATCACTGTTGATAAGTTTGGAAGGAACCTGCCAAGGTAATTGATCATGCCCAGTACTTGTCGCAATTGGGATACGTTCTGTGGTGGCGGAAGTTCCTGAATTGCTCGTACTTTCTCTGGATCTGGGCTGACTCCTTGCTCGCTGATAACACTTCCAAAGTAGCAGATTTTGGGCTTGCGGATTTCACATTTCTTTTCATTGAGCTTCAATCCCGACTTGGCAATGATCTCGAATACTTCCTGCAGTCTCTTGTCATGTTCTGCTACACTTCTCCCATAGACTATGATATCGTCTTGGATAGCTGCTGTGCCTTCTTGGTCTTTGAGTAGACTTGTCATTCTGTGCTGAAAAATTTCGGGTGCTGAGGTTATCCCGAATGGCAGGCGGCGGAAACAGAAGCGACCCATTGGAGTGATGAACGTTGTGAGCTTTGTGCTGTCAGGGTGCAAGGGTATCTGCCAATAACCACTTGATGCATCCAATTTAGAGAATACTTTTGCACCAGCTAGTTTTGGTGCTACATCTTCCAAGGTAGGGAGAATGTATCTCTCTCGCTTCACAGCTTCATTTAGTTTCCTCAGGTCAACACAGATTCTGATTTTTCCATTGGGTTTCACAACTGGAACCATAGGAGCACACCAATCGGTTGGTTCTGTGACTTCTTCAATAATTCCAGCTTCAAGCATACGTGTAAGTTCCTCTTTTACTTTGGGAAGAAGTGGAAAGGGAATTTTCCTTGCCGCATTAATACAATAGGGCTGTGCATCAACTGATAGTTCAATTTTTGCTACATCACAGTCCATGAGGCCAATGTCTCCATAGACATCTGCGGTTGTTTCATTGACGCGTTGGACTAAACCCATGCGACATGCTGCTTGTCGACTAAGAAGGTTGTTCACACATGGACCTTCAATTATGTACATATCTTCACTGTAGGTGTTTTCTTTTAAAGTGATGTTGGCAGTGAACAGGCCTTTACAGTTAAGCTTTCCTCCTGGGCTAGATAAGACCGCATTCGAAGTTTGAAGCTGAGGGCGCTGTGGAAGAGCTTGATATGTTGATTCTGACATCACGGAGATATCAGCTCCAGTGTCAATTTTGAACTGCACAGGCTTCTTGTTGATGTGTAACATGACACTCCACGGTTCTTCGGCATTGTCGCCCGATTGAATAGCTCCAAGAAAGAAATGTTGGCTGGTTTGGTCGGGAGCACGTGTTACTTCTCCCACCACCGTACGGCAAACTACAGCGAGGTGTCCCTTTTTCTTGCATTTAGAACATTTGGCTCCCATCGCCGGGCATGTCTCATCAGGCCTATGAGCACGGTTGCATCTAGAACATGGCTGAAGCGAAGGAACGCCAGGTCGTCGAGAATTCTTGCCACGCTGAGTAGGACCTTGTCTTCTATTTGCATTCGGCCTCCGATTCTTTCGATTTACTTCTCCAAGGTGTTTGTCGTCTACTTGGCCTGCGACTTGAACTTTCACCTGCTCTGTTTGACACGCCATTTGTATAGCCGTGTCAAGGTTCAAATCGGATTTCATCTGTAGCTTTTGCGAGAGTGATTTGTCCAAAATTCCAATCACTATCCTGTCTCGAATTTGTTCGTCCCTCTGTAGACCAAATTCGCAATGTTCTGCTAATTCGTAGAGGTTTCGAATAAAGGCTTCGACAGTTTCTCCATCCTTCTGTACTCGCCGATGAAAACATGCTCGCTCGTGAATAGTATTTCGCTTCGGCACGAAATGTTCCTCGAATTTGTTTAACACCACGCCGTACTTCTTCTCATCGCCTTCTTCGAACATAAATGCATTAAATATATGTTCAGCCTCCTTGCGCATTGTGTAGATCAGAGCATTGATTTGAAGCTCCTCGGTTTCTTTGTTCAGCTTCGTCGCACATCTGAAGCGATTGAAACGCTGCTTCCAGTTTGGCCACTCTTGCCGTTTTGAAAAGTCGAGCTTTTCCGGTGGATCAAGCTTCAACATCGTTTAGCTGTCGTTTTTACCGCTGCCACCATGTCAAGGTAATAAACACAACTTTAATCTTGAAATTCGTTTCTACTTTAGCGAAACTACAACAACATGAAACTCGAGCAACGGCACACACTCAAGCACGAGGTCCGTAAAACTACACACGCGCATGCGCATTGGCTATATGCTAATTTCTCGTGACAACCATGAAAGTAATACAATGTAGTCTATCAGAGGTTTCCACTCTATATAGGTTAAGCAAATATACACTGTTGTGTGTGTGTACCAGCTAGACTTCACATTGAAACAATAACACAGATTTTTCAAGTTGAAAATTAAATGAAAGTTGAATTACAGTTGTTAAGTTTCACAAGTGTTACAAGTCTTTGAAATTCAGGGTAGAAAATTGTCATTCATGTCCTAAATCCAGGTAATCAGGCAAAAAATTACTTATCTAAATATTTCTAATTTTAATAACACCGCTAAGCACAATTTGTAATTACCGGCCAATACTTTTGAAAAACTGCTCACATCCTTCATAATGCTTTACATCAGCAGAAACATTCTTTCTGTTAAGTTTTTCTCTGAAATACTTGAGTGTTGCTTCCTCTTTGGTAGATTCTGGGTTGTATAACTCCTTGAAGGCAAGCTTGAAATAATGAGAGTATAAATTGACATAGGATATAATAAATGCTTTGCTTACCACTATAGTACACTAGTTAAGTATACAGTTACAGATGGGACCAGATAACCTAAATAAAAAAGTTATTGTTTTAAATGGATCAATGTCTATTTGGTGTGGTAATTTAGGCTAAAATGTGTGGGCTTTAATTTTGCATGTGAACTGGAAAAACTGCCTTGAATATAACAAGATGTCTGCAGTAAGTGGTTGCTTCTAAAGAGGGGTTTCAAATAATAAATTTGCATACAGGGTAAGTAAGCAAAGATTGCAAAAAAAATTCTCAAAATTGATAGGCTGGAAACCCAAAATGCCATGATATGTTATTGATTAGTTTTAATAATAACATGGTTGTCTGTTAAGTAATAATAATCTTAATAATAATAATAATAATAATGATAGCTGTTTTTATTTAATTATCAAACTGTATGGCAAAACTCAGCTCAGGGAATTAATTAAGCCAGTTTTAAAATATTAAGAAAGCGTCCATGAGAGCACCAGGCAGGGGTGGCACAAGCCATGTCACTGATTTCAATGAAACTTGGCCAGTTTATAGGACTCGACTAGAAACTCAAGATTCCAAAGTGGTTCACGTTTTGGATTTAACCGGGGGGAGTTGGACCACCCCTCCTGATTTTCCCAAGAAAACCCCTAAGATTGATGAAAATTTGCAACAAAAATAGGCAGCTCCCCTACACTCAAAATTCAATGGATTCTTTTTATCTTTCGATTATCTTTTGCATGGGTATTGATTGCTCTCTTGTTATTAGAATGTGAAGTTGTCAGAGCGATTCAATGAATTCATACTAATTAAGACCTGTCAAACAAGACCCAAAATAGCAGATTTTAGGTCCAAAAATCTCTAATGCGCCGCTCTCATTATCAATAAAAAGCATATGACGATGAAGACCAACCTTTGTACTAACGATATCAGTAATAAAATTTTTGGGCACTTTCCAAAATGTCGCACACCAATCCCAGACGTTTACCAACTATCACAGGTTCCCAGTATCAGGTTCTGTTAAAACAAGGCAACATAATTTTGAGGCAGAGACAACTGATGGTGTTCTGTTCAGCGAATGGTATCCATTTTCAGCCTAAAATAACCTTAAAAAAAGATAAAACACAAGGGTAAACTATAAATTGAGAGAATATTACCACTATAAAGGCATCTGAATAGCTAAACATCTCTGAAAAATTGCGTTTTCTCTCAGTAACAACAAAGTATTAGTCATTCAATGGACTCTTGTAGGTTTCAAAAGTACTTAGAGACTTTCTTGGTACACTTCCTTTGACACAGTCCTTTCAGAACCCTGCTGATCGTTTACAGTTCGACTTTTGAGCTTCTTTCAATGTCGTACAGATCGCTGAGCTACGTCCACAGATGCTGCTTACTTCTAACGTAACTGTATAATAGAATCCCTCAACCTTCTTTACCGTCGACATTCCGCGATGGGCTTTCCTGGTTTCGTGATTAGAGAATTTGACAATTCCTCCAGGATTTTAAATGATTTGAAGCTCAAAGGCAAGAAAACAACACTGGCGCACGTTCGGCCGCTAGTCGAGAAGTCCTGAGTCGAGTAGGCCACAACTTCCGTCACGCAATCATGCGTTGAGAAATCCGACAAAATGTAAACATGGAAGCTTTTCCTAGTTCCTTCGGTATTTTAGTGAAATGCAGCCTAATTCAAGCCAGACATGTTTTACCTCGAGTTCTCGGTCATCATTTTATTTCCAACGACAATTGCTCCAAAAATCCATGTTTCCCCAGATCAAGATGACAACGACCTATTTCAGTGCCATTTTGAGCAGTGGATCTACGAGGAGATAAAGTGGAATTTAGCAATGACAGGCTCTTGATGTATGCTGATGCCATCAGGGCTGTTCAACGGATATGGATTCCTCAACGGTATGGCATATTTTGTAGATTAGTTAAAACCCAAAAGATGTTGTTGTTACCGTCAAACCTCTATGAAGCAGCTACCCTCAGGGATTGAGCAAGTGGCTCACCAAAATTACCTTTAGGCATTGCAGAAACTTCATGTGTAAACAATTGAACGCCCGTTCAACACATCAAATAATGTAAGGCTGTAAAGTATACATAATAACGCATGGAAGCTTGATGTTTCTCACAGCTTTTAGTTTGAGGATGTTGCTTGTGGATTCCAGGCCTGTTTATCCCCCCCCCCCCCCTGAGCATACTGGTATTTTTCCACACAGATCAGTACATATAAATTGGATTTACCAACAAAATACCCAATACCATGCCCCTTCACCTAAAAATCGCCAAAGACCTCCTCTACATAAATTGTGAATCCTCCCTTGTATTGTCTTTTTTTAATTTCGTCAGGAGGGAACAAACACTCTCTTCTACGCAATGGTTAAGGTGTTGGCTCAAGTCAAATTTGCAGCCAATTCGGGTGAAAAGATTAATTACGGTTTCGCGCCCCATGAACTGCGTCGCCCGAAAAATGTGGGGTATCCATGATGCTGTGCGCGCCCACAAAGCACGCCGCCATTTTCGGTTCTCTTTGACTTCAATACCGAATATTCCCAAAAGGGATTTCTACGGCTGTCCTTCCCGTCCGTGAAAAGACAATAGGAGTATTTGCTATTGTGGAAATGTGCGAAAAATGCTCCCACTTTCGATAATGCTGGCTGTAGAGGAAATAAAAAGTGCTCAACCAGAAACACGCAAAAAATATTTCGTTTATTACAAAGACAACTTCGAGCGATCGCCGCGTGGGAATACACTTAAGCTTACACGAGTCATGTGGAAATCTACACAGACATCGATCATCTGCTGTTGTCTGTTTAAACGAAGAATTTTATTTACGTGTTCGATTGATCGTTTGCTTGTTTTCCTAATAGTTTATCCATTTATTCTAACCCATTTAAAAAAATCTACGGACTTCACACGACATGTTCATACTGCTTCACGTTTATTTTAATTTCAGGTGTGAATTATTTTCAACAATAGAGGGACAATAGAGGTTAAACTGCGATGGCTTTCCTAATTACGGGCATTGTTCCTTGATGAATAGGTCATTGATTCGAACGCTGAGAGCAGAAACAATGGTTATGACATTGATATGCACTCGGGACTTGAATGATTGACAGCTTTGCATCTTGTTACGCATGCCCTGTACGTTTTTTTGGAAGCTAATTTACATGTTCGGCCGACGTGTTTCATGGGGCGCAAAGCGTAATGTTTCAGTATCACTCAATTACAGTGGACACAATAAGGGTCAGCTCAGTTTCCGCTCATTAGGCTTTTTTAGCTTGAAAACACACAGACACGCTGGGTTTGGACAGTATGGGCACTCTACCCCTTCTCTTACATCCTGAGCTGATCAATGATCAATAGTAGAGCATCACTGACAAAGCTACCCTTCTGGTGAACCCTTTATCGAATACTGACAGGCCTATGGATTCAATTTTCGTATAATTTCTATCACGTTTACGTATTCCTAGCACGCAACTGAGGAGAACACAGAAATTTTCAGTAGAGCAGATCATTTAAGAAATGTCACATAAGACAAAAAGAGAGGCCTAGTACAACCTGGTTTAAAATGCAACTTGTGATCAAAGTCTGGAATATGTATCACTGTATCAGTCTAAAGTTCTAACTGTCTCCTAATGTCAAGGTGCCTGTTTATCTCCTCAGCCTCAGTGACGTAGTCTTCCTCCTGCTCCTCCTCTTCATCAGGACTTGTTGCAGCCTCAAGTGCTACCCTTCCGCTACGGTTGAGTGAAGAGAGTCTGCTAAAGTACCGTGCTACCTGGTCTGCTGCTAGCCACTCGCTCTGGTCAAACATCTTCTTACGGTCTGTAGATGGAACAGATTTCATCTTCGAGGCAACATGAGCGGCAATTGCTTTATTTCCTGTTTCCTCGCCTTGCAGGAAAATATCTTTCAGGTAGCTTTTGACCTTGTCAGAGAATCTAGTGGCACGCTTCCCTTTCTTCAATGCCCATCCTGCCTCGGCTACCGGCTCATCTGTTTATGCCTGCATGTTATAGAATGAGGAGGAGGCACCTGTCCTGACGTAACCCCCGGACACTTGCTTGCACGTTTCTGCCCATTCCTGTTTGACTCCATCGTAGGCCGACTCTCTTTCGGGTCTTATGAGGTGCTCTCCAATATCTAGGTGTCTTTGCAAGGCCATAAACGACTGGTATCTCTTGATACACCCTTCTTCGGGGCAAGAGAAAGCTACAGCTTCTGCGGATTCTTCTGTGGACGGGGGAGCTGTCTCCTTATCTCGGTTTGGACCTAATTTTTCAGCAGGGGCAAGCTGTTCAGCTCTTCTAGTAGAGGTCAAAACAACAGCTTCCACCATAGGAGTGCTAATGGGTTCCACTCGTGTCGATACTGGTTGTGCCTTGTGGTGTTCCATAACGTAGCAGCTGTGATGACGAAAACAACTTCCCTTGGCCCACGTTATATGCCTTCCAAGCCTTCATTGACCCGTCAGTATTAAATGAGAAGTTGTTGAGTGATTGTATTCCAGTCATGGAGTGCTTCTCCATAGTCTTCATTGAGGTGTTGATTCTCACTACTGCAGCAAAACACCCTTTAACGCCTCCATAAGACTCGATTGCTGTCTTCATATCCGTAGCCTCATGGACATCATGACCCTCGTTTATGTAACGACGCATGTGACTTTTGATGACAGCGATACGACGACCACATACGTCCTTCCCTGCCTGCGGGTCACTAAAGTCGTAGCGCTTGATTGTGATGCCAACGCAATCTCCGAGACTGGGCAGCGATAAGATGAGGTAAGCACAGTGGTAACATCCTGCGTTATCTGATCTCAGAAAGGCCTCCGTGGTTTCTGTTTTGACTGCCTTGACGTGCCCTAGAGTATGTTCAATAATTGACAGCACAGCAAAACAGTTTTGGGTGCAGTGGTCTAACACATGGATATAACTTCTTGTCTGGGGATAAAAACGTCATGATTAGTTTTAAAACTGAGGGCTAAAAAGCAACTTTTAACGTCTGAGTAAGATTTTTCAACAAGCAGTCATTAGCAGACGTAATGCAGTAGTACACTAAAACTATTGAAAACAGTATCAAAATCAAAGAAGGCCATACATAAGGGAAGACAAGAAGAAACAGCATATCGGGCAATTCAGATTTTTTGAACACTGTACTAAGGGCTGTTGTTTTTAGACACAAGGCTGCTTTTGAAGCAAAAAGAGTGGAAAGAATACCATGTGGCATGATTTACCTTGTTCTCTCCATTTTTGTTTTTTGAGACAGCGACGCACAGGTGCCATTACTTTGCTTTCTTGCCGAACCAGTCTCTCTGTGGCTCTCGGAAGCTGGCCGGCAGAAACTTCATCACCCAATCCATGATCATCAGTACCTGGTTCGCTTTCAGGTTCTTAATCACGTCGATCATTGCCGCATCTTGATGCACAGCACAAAGTATCTGCGCTTTCCACTCTTTAATGTTGTGGAGGGATGTCTCAATGTCATGCTGCAGTTCTTTGTGGTCATCGCATCACTGAAAAATTATAAATTGCAATAATTTTATATACTACCTAACAACAAAATCTTACTTTGAATACTATGAATGGGGAAAGACGTTTGAAAATTATTCAAATAGAAGAAGAATAAACCCTTCCCCGCTGTTTAACGTGGCACACAGTAATCACTGTGTCTTAAAGTTACCTGTACGTCACTCCTGGGGACGATAAAGCCATTTGCACATCAAGAACCGCCACCTTGCCCTCCTCGCATCAGTCACAGGTGATGTCATGCAGGTGCGTACATGTACCTTTGAACTCCTCCTCTTGCGTACTGAGTGCGTAGGTACTGCAGTGGTCTGCGGAAGGCTTGGCCGTACTGACGTGAATTTTGTAATCCGTTTTTAAGTACTGCTTTGCTTCTTTAAGGCGAAATTTGATTTCGCGTCCTTTTTGTTCATCTAGACCTAGAAGAGATAAGGACGCCTTACTTTAATAGTATGAACTAATTTTTGCTGCATTCGAGCCTCAAGGGTGAAAATTTTACTTTTTAAGATTTTGTCATGATGCTTGATTTCTATAGAGTTACGTAGAGTTATTGAAGTTGAAATAAGATAAGAGATGCTCTTACCTAGTTTGCATAGCCTGTTCACAGCCTCTTCCAGTGTTGAATATGCCAATACTCCATCGTTCTGGGTGCTGTCTAAACCTGCGAGCGATTTCTTCTGTGAAGCAGCACAGACCTGAATTTGTAACACACAACTTTTCAATAAAAAGGCCAAGATGGACAAAGATTCCCTGGGCATGCAAAAAAGAAATTAACTAAATTACTTACAATGGTTTGCAGATGTTTATGTTTTAATGTGTCAAGGGTAAAAATCGTGGCTGCTTCACCAACCTTTTAATAAGGGGTTCTGTTTTGTATGGCTATAACATCGGTAACTATCTTAGCCTGTACAGAAAGCCAACCTGTAGGTTCATATAGATTGGGCCTAGAAATATTTCTTTCTTCATTTAAGACACTGAAACTTCATCTCAAGGGCCCTTCGATCCTCGCACCTATGCCCTGGTTATTCTCACATACACATGCCACACCCTACCCTCAGGATATTATACAGCGTTGATCTGCCAAGGGGCATGAAACTGAAATCATTGCAGTAGATCTGGTACAGCTGGATTAACCGCAATGCAATGACAGTCCTCACGACGTTTGGGATTTCGATCTCCTCTCCATTAGTTAGTTTGAGCTTCTTAGTGCCATAGGCCACATCCTGGAGAAAAATTGGACTGGAGATAAAATCCAAGAAATGGTCAACCTACGAAGGGTCCAGTCGACTGCGCTGGAGGGTGGTGGGCTCGATCACACAACCAGGACCACTCTCAAAATCGTGCCGACTTGCCTCATCAACCCTCCACTTCGTTAAGCCAGGGATAAGGGCCAGAAGCTCTGTCTTGGAGTAGTCGCAGACAAATATAGATAGGATCTGCCAAGATAAAGCCTCCTCATACAGCTGGATGAGTGTGGTAAGTAAAGCTTGCTCAGGCAGAATTCCGCAGCCAGACTACAATACCCTTCAACAACCTCTTGGAACAGCCATTTGGAATTTCCTGGAGCGATGGCCTCAAGTACAGTCTCGACAACCTGAACCACTTTGTGCTTGTAGTATCGAGAAGTGCGCAAGGAGATCTCTTCAACGTCAGTTCCGTGCTGCAACCGTATCGGGCTTATTCTCCTATGTACCCTTCTGCGGAAATTGCTCAGGGAAATCAACTGCTCTTTCACTTGCGGAGTAGGTTGCCATTCCTGCGAAGTTTCAACGTCTGGATTGGTGCCTTGTGAGAAACTGGAGAACAGCGTGTCTGTTGCGCTGGATTCACTGGTTTCGCTTCGGGGGTTGTCTGCAAACCTCACTTGTGGGCTTGGCAGCACTGGCATTTCCTGTAATGTACAGTGTTGATTAACATTCATCTTTAGTTTATATATAGAGGTCTCGACCCCAAAAATGGACACATTTCTCACTCAACGCCTAATAAGAGCTGATGGCCGTGAGAGAGGGTTTACAAGCAAGCCTTTTGAGAAAATCACACTCAGAGACGTTTTGGGCATTTGTTCAAGCAAAACTTCCTGAAATGGCCCGTACATAGGCATAACTAGCTGCATAGCTATAGGGCGCAATATTAATTCCTCCACGATTAACTTAGCCAACTGCCCTAGGTTACTAATAGTCTAGCTTCACAAACAGACCCTAGGGCATGTTTTTGAAGTATATTAAACCGCAGCCTAACCATAGAAAATGTAATTCCGTAGGACTAGGTGTATCTTCGAAATTTGAACATAATGTATAGGGATACCGAAAGGTTCGTATTTAGCCCAATGTTTACATTTATGTTCAAAATAAAAGTAAACTTAGGTTTTATCCGATTTCGGTATCCCCTAGCTGGCGAGAGCATCCGAAGTTTGCTGCTCTTATTTCACCCTCTATTGTTTTCGGCGGGTTAAACAGGAGCCCCCAAACAGGATGTTCGTTGGAAAATACACCACGGTCATACACTTTGTGTGGGAACCCTGTGGTTAACTCTGCATTCTATGATTTGGCAGCGATATTGACGAGCGGCTTACGGTGCGCTGAGAATTATCAGGAAAAGCGTACCTCAGGTGTTTTTTTACTCCATTTTATAGTCCATTCTTCACATTAAAGTTGAAAACGTCAGAGAACTTTTGCTCCTTAATAACACCAAATTAAACGGGTTTTAAATTACCTCATGTGAAGTAATTTTGGGACACTTTCTTGACTTACGATGATTGATTCTGAGTCATGATGCGGGCCTTCAGTCGGACCAGTCTGTAAATGGCTCTACTGTGGGCATGGTTCCGCTGCTGAATGTTTCCAGTGCAAGTTGCACCGGCTCAGGTAACGACACCACTGCCTGGTCCGCCATACTAACTTGTTGAATTACAGCCGAGTGGTCACTGCAACAGGCTCTACAAATACCTAAGTGAGATTATTGCAAGGCGTATGTAAACTACTAAATTTGCAGCATCAACAAAAGGGAAAGCAATAACTGGTCATAAACTACATTATTTTCTAAACTGCATACCGAAAATAACTTATTTATGCTCTAAACTCTGTAATGATGAAACACACAAGCAAATAAACAATAAATGAATTTATTGTATTGGAGGAATAGGTCGAGCAGTGCCATGATACGACCTCTACAAAACACAAATCACATGATACAGAAGTATAAATGGTAGCAAAATACAAAATGAGTCTAAACTGACTCTTACAAAAACTGAATTAGTTAAATTCCAATGTGCAAAGGAACATAAAGACGCGAGTTGACTTTATCGCGAACATAGCCGTCTTTAGCTGAATCTGATTTCCACCTTCTGTGAACTTTGAAAAGCCGATCTGGAACATTCAGATTTGCAGTGGAAGTGGCTCCTCCGGACCTGTAACTGTGATTACTAAACTTAGAGGGGTCTAATCCAATAGCTTCCAACTTCTCCTTAAGAATTTCTCCCGCTCTGCTAGCAGTGAGGGGCTTGGAAGACAAAACATTGCCCTTCAATTTCTTGTCGTAGCGTAAGGATCTGAAAATGAAATTCTGAGAAAACGAAGGAATCCTGGCAGCTTCTAAGTACTTAATAATGTAAGTATAAGGACAAGTACAATTACCAGTCTTAGCAATATAAACCCAGGAACCCTCTTTGCACTTATCGGTCTTGCTGACTTAAACAAAAATCTTATGATAAAGATCTTAAGTTACGTTAGATCTCCTAATGCTTAAAAGTTCGGAAATGCAGAAAAAACCAGCATATGCGAGTAAATACATACAGACAAACCTGATATCAAGTAAGTTACTACTTTCCCCATATTGCTGGAAAATTAAGCCAAGGATCTCTGGGGTAATGGGCTCCGCCTTCCTGACAGGTTTACGAAGAACGCGACTGGAAGCCTCAACAATAGACTTGACAAGAAACTTGTTGCATGGATTGCGATTATCAAAACCTGCTAACTTATGTACCCAGTTAATAGCGTAAAAAACACTGTAAATTGTAGAGCTACCTAATGAATTTTCAAGTAAATGATGCAAATACAAGGAAACTGTGATTGAAGTAGCTGGGAGAAAAGAAGCCTCCCCAGTGCTATGCAAGCACCACCCCTTAAACGTACAAAACGATCTACAATAATTAATCTGTGTTATCAGCTCGAGAATTAAAGGCAGAGAGCCAAAGCTTCTCACAAAGTAGAATGCCAAACGTCCGACTGGCAGCTGCTTTAACATCTGAAGCAAAAAATAGAGAAAATAAAATGACAAAACTGACCAAACCAAAAATATAACTGAAAAAATTAAAACATGTAGTGAAACACAAGTAAGGATGGGTCCAAGTGGTCCCAAAAACACAGCAAAAAACATTGCCACTAAGGGCCCAAGTGGTCCCTGCATAATGAAAAAGACCAAGTGGTCCACAAAAAAAAGGGGATCCAAGTGCATCCCACGATACTCGGATACCATGTGGTATGAGCGTAAACAACTCTACAAACTGCAGAGAAACCCCCTACAAATGTGAAAGGGGGTAAACGTAAGGCCTCTCTAGGAAAACCTCAAGAACAGAACCCCTGAACGGAAATTATGTGATCCAAAAAGGGCATTTTTATAATTACCCAAAACAAAAACATCATTACCCATGGGGATCTCGAAAAAATCAGAAAATATGGGGGACAAACCCTCGTCTGTAAAAATCAATGGCCAAAATGGAGCGGAAGGCCAAGCAGGAACAAGTGTAGCACGACCGCCAAGGGCAACCATGTGATTGAGGACCCTGGGGATGAGAAAAATAGGTAGAACGAGCCAATTATTCTCTCCCGCCCAGGAAACAGAAAAGACATCAACCGCCTCTGTTCCAAGGCACTAAAAACCTGCTATTGAAACGGGGCAACTCAGTATTTTCATGATTCGCAAAGCGGTCCACAGAGTGAGGACCCCATTTCTCCTCGGCCAAAAGGAAATAGTCCCTCTTGACCCGCCAATCATCATAATCCACAACTCTACTCAAAAAATCAGCTCTGTCATTAGCCGATCTCAGAATCCATTCAACTTCCAATGTGATGCAATTGAGCAAGCACATACTAAAAATGCGCAAAGCTAAACGTTGCAAATCTTCCTTCATACTTCCCACTTCAGCAATTCTAGAAACGCTCTGATTATCAGTATACCACTTAATAGTGTCCCCTGTAACTAAAAGCAAAAAAGATTCTAGACCCAGGGAAATAGCCTTTAGTTCCCTGTAAGAGGAGCTCTTCTGAGCCTCTTCAACACTCCACATCTTGTGAGATGTGGTGTTATGAAATTCTAACATGTAACTGGCACAACCCGTAAAACTCGCATCAGTATAACATACACGGGTATAATGAGAAAAGACAACAGGCGTCTACTGTTAAGGAAAGGAATATTGTCTTTCCAAAAACATCATTCATTCAGAGTGGAACTCGACAGGGAAATTTTGCCATCCCATGTAGGACTTCTTAAAATATCAAAATGAGAATACCTTGTCATGATACGAGTAATATTTCCAAAAACGAAACCCGTTGAGATAATCTTACCAACAAACTGGGCCAATTCTCTAGCAGTACTAGAAGGATACTGAAAACGAATTGAATCAATAACCTGTACCACACTGAGAATTCTTTCTGAAGGGATGGAGATAGTATGAATGGACAAATCAATAGAATAACCCAACCACACTAAGCAAGAAGTTGGCTGCCAAATTGATTTACGGTCATTGGGAAGGAAAACAGAAAGCTGAAACGAAGTCTTAACAAGTAACGAAGCAGCTTTGCAGCGAGCGAAATCACGGACAGAACCAAGCCCGTCATCAAGGTAAACTGTAGTTCTCACAGCATGACTCCTCCAATATCTGACAAGAACATGAACAACCTTAGTAAAAATATACGGAGCTGAGGATAACCCAAAAGGGAGAACTGTAAACACAAAAAGCTTAATTACACCATTTACAACCCAAGAAAACCCTCGAAAAGTTTGATGCTCCTGCAAAGAACAAATTTAAACATGAAATGATCAAAGGGAAGATAAACACAAGCGTTCCTAATATCCTCAAACTTAAATTTCTCCTTCCAAATGTGTTTTTTGACATGCCTAAGGTCTAAAATCAACCTCTTCTTACCGCAACTCTGTATGGAAACAGACAAAGGATTGACAACATGAGGACTAGATACTTGAACAACTGAGCCTGACAAAAGAAGCTCCTGAATAGCCTCTAAAACAAAATCAGCGTGCACAAACGCTGAATGGTTATTGTCAAAAAATGCATTCTGAGGAACTGTAATTAAAGGTATGGTATACCCCTTGTCAATTACCCGGAGAATGAAATCAATTGCACCTAGAGTAAGCGACCAAAAACTAAATTGAGCTCTGAGCCTACCCTTAACTGTTTGACTACTATTGGGAGAATTTTCAAATTCAAAACACTCCTCGAAAACTGGACCAACGTCTGCAATACCTTCAAGAGTATCTTTCACCACTTTCTGGTCAGAAATGGAATTACTGCTGCCCAGAAGAGCCGCTGTCTTTACTTGGCAAACTTTGGAGCTGTTTGTAGGTTGATCGGGCAGAGAAGTATGAGTTGGGGCAATTGACTCTCCAATGACCGGTCTTGCCGCAGGCGAAGCAGATGTCATAACGGCCTTTATCAAAGGCGCCCTTTGACGTTTGAGGACGAAAATTAGTAAAATTTCGTGGAGTAATAGAGGAGACAGCTGATGAAAAACCAGATGACGTGCCCGGACGCTGAACGACCTGTAGAAATGGAGGAAAGAGAAAACTAAGTGATGGTTGATTAAAGGCACTGAAATGACCTAAAGTGAGAGCACAACACATGATGAACCTATTTAAACACAACCCAAACAATAAGCGTGATAAACACGCCTAAATGCGTTACGCATTACGTAACCTCCATTCCAACACATAATTCCCAAAGCACCGAGCATAAATACATTTATTTTCATAAAGATGGACAACCTCTGGTCAATGACTAACTCCCAAGTCATGTCAACTCATGCATGCTTGGGGACCCAGAGTACTTTGCGAGCACTTCCTTTTGTAATGACGAGATAAAGGAGCGCGGAATGGTCAACATGAGCACCGTTGTAGCCTTCGTCGGAAACGTGAAACTTAACTAGTGTAAATACCTGCACCAACAGGAACAAGAAGATGCCATTTAGCCATAATCACCTTGCTAAGCTTCAGGTTGACTCCCCGGCCCCGTTCAGGTTTCCTTGTTTTAGTTCCGTGCAGTGGGTGCTGGCATTTTCTTGTAGGCTTCCACTTAGTTCCCAAGTCATCCCTGTGTTTTGGGTAGATGGTAAGATTACTGACGTCTCCGTCAAAAAGCCCAGAGCGTGCGAGGGTAAGTTCCCCTTCAGAAGCGACACACTTCTGGCAACATTGAGACGATTTAAGTGCAGTTTGATATCTTTCGAGCAGGAATTCAAAGTGTAAAATCTTGTGAAATTAGGATTTCTCTAAATATCGCAGCGGGTTTGACGAATGGTAGAAAATGAGCATGAGAGCTCCGAAGCTGACATCTTCAGACAAGAGATCGATTTATCCGCTTTGTTCGCACGTACTCTCAGTTTAAATAAATTAGAGCGCGTGTAATTGAATTTGTGAGACTGCACGAAGGAATGTACAAGTGCAATTTGTTTTTCATTTGTGGAGTTCCAGTGAAGTCAATAAAGTTTTTAAACAGACACGTGGTGAACCCTGGGTGGTTTCACGTACATTTGGAGCTAAGATACTTAATTTTTAAATGTTACGAAGAAAGGCACTATCATGCAGTGATATAATTGTGATAGTGCTTGAATTTGCATGACTGCACAAAGGTATGTACACGCGCAGCTTGTTTTTCACTCATGGAGTTCCTGTAAAGTTTTAAACAAACAAAGGTGGTGAATCCTGGGTGGCTTGCGTATGTGTTGAGGTAAGATACTTTAATTAATAGATGTTAAGAAGAAAGGCACTTTTGTGTAATGATATAGTTATGATAGCGTTTGTAATGGGAATTGTGGGTTTGCATGAAGGTATGTATATGCGTAGTTTGTTTTTCACTTTTGGTGAATCCTGGGTGGTTTCACGTATGCTTTTAGGCAAGATACTATGGTTGTGGGAATGTATTCATCTGTTTGCCAATGAAATATTCTGGATCTGATCGTCCGAAATATAATGGAGAGAACACCGTGTGTATTTTTCGATTAAACCTCATCTTTTTCTGTTTTATTCTAGAAACATTCACATTTTACATAATTATGGCGTCATAAGGCTGTACAGTTGTACAAACATTTTAATAGATATTGAAAAATTTCAAAAACACGCATTTTCTGGTGAAAATTTGTAGAAATTGTTTAAAAAAGAGCTGCATTGTTGGGTGCCCTGTTGCCCCCTTTTGGAGTCCGCTGACCGTAGCTGAGCCTTAAGTGTAAACAATTGCAAGCAGTAGAGACAATTGGCCAGTGTTGTTGTCTTGCCGTAATTTGTGCCTAAAAAGTTTAGAATCGTAGAAAAAAAGCCAGATTTTGTAATCCTGAGGTTAGGAAAGCCCACCGCGGTATGTCGATGGGAGAATCGTCAACTTAGTAGCTCACCGGACAGTGTGTCGATCAAAAGCCAGATCTGTATGTCGCTCAATGGAAGTTGAGCTGTAAACGATCAGCAGGGTTCCAGAAGCAATTTGATCGCAGAAAATGTACCAAGAGAGCTCGTGAGTACTTCTTGAGACTACAAGAGTCGATTGAATGGTTAATACTTCCTTTGTTACTGAGGAAACCGCAAGTTTTCAGAGATATTTAGCTTTTAAGATGCCTTTATAGTTCACTCTTGTGTTTTATCTTTGTATGGTTATTTTAGGCCGAAATGGATATCATTCGCTGAACAAAACACCATCAGTTGTCTTTGCCTCAAAATTATATTGCCTTGTTTTAACAAAACCTGATAGTGGGAACCTGTGATGGTTGGTAAACGTCTGGGATTGGTGTGGGAAATTTTGGAAAGTGCCCAAACATTTTATTGCTGATACTGTTATTACAAAGGATGGTCTTCATCGTCGTATGCTTTTTATTGATAATGAGAGTGGCGCATTGGAGATTTTTGGACCTAAAATCTGCTATTTTAGTACCATTGAAAATTCAGTGGCACGTGGGTCTTGGTTGACAGGTCTTAATTAGCACGAATTCATTGAAACTCTCTGACAACGTCACATTCTAATAACAAGAGAGCAATTAATACCCATGCAAAAGATGAAAAGAATCCATTGAATTTTGAGTGTAGGGGAGCTGCCTATTTTTGCTGCAAATTTTCATCAATTTTAGGGGTTTTCTTGGGAAAATCAGGGGGGTGGTCTAACTCCCCCCCGGTTGAATCCAAAAAGTGAACCACTTTGGAATCTTGAGTTTCTGGTTGAGTCCCTTAAACTGGCAAAGTTTCATTGAAATCGGTGAGATGGCTTGTGCTACCCCTGCCTGGTCCTCTCATGGATGCTTCTTAATTCACAGATAAGTATTATCCTAACATCTCTTGATCTTTGAAACAATGTAAGCCACTAATAAAATAGTTTCCACTACCTTCTCAAGTCCAATGTTTGTTTCTCCAGGGATAGTAGAGCATCGTGTCAAGTGAGGGGCTGAAAAATTAAGTCTCAAGTATTAGCCCTATTCTGCCTGGGCTTTTTTTGAGTTTCTGAGCCTGGAGGGGGCACAAAGTGCCCCCCCCCCCCTATAAATCTCGAAAAGTATTAAAGCTCTTGCGATGGAACTTGGCACGTTTGTAGCACGTCATTAGCTCAACATATTGGGCTTATGACGTGTGAATTATGACGTGTCATGACGTCACAATAACGTCACAAAGCCGCCATTTTGAATTTGAGGCCGCCATCTTGAATCCCAAACCTACAGTCATACAGCTGACAATGACGTCAACAAAAAATATGTGATTTTGTTCTTAGAAACATACTTAGTCAAAACAAGCACTCAAAAGTAAAAAATTATCTTACAAACGAAAGGGGAAAACCTGAAAAAAGACAGAAAATAGTCAAAATACACTTCTGAGTAGACGGTTGCTATAGAAACATCAATCATCCTAGACACGTCACTGACACAGGAAAATTTTTTCTGATAAATTTTAGGAAAAGTCACGGGATTTGGGGATTGTTCGTCCAGCCGTTTAAAAGTTATATTTCGTTAAAGTCAGCGTGGGCACAATGTGCCCCCCCCCAGGAAGAATAGGGTTAGGGTGGCACGAACAGTTGTGAATCATCCCCATGAAGACTTTTGAAATGGGTTTATTTCATTTTGGGTGGAGGGAGGGGTTGGTGGTTGCAGTGGGTAGGAAGTGGCAGAATCAGTAGGAGAGCAGGAGCCATGCACCTTGGTTCTACTGTCCTGCAACCCTTCCTTAAGAAAACTCCTCTTTGTATGCCACCTAGCACAACGAAATGGGTACAGATGGTCCAACCAATCCTTGCTTATGTGAGCACCGGCTCGAATGTCTTTTGCTCCTGCAAATTTGACTCTTGTCAGCTGGTCACCAATGCGGGGAACTTTAACTCCACAAAGTGGGTCTACAGGATCTGGCACTGGGGGTGCATGGGAAGCAGGCTGATCAGGACGTGATGGACCATGTATTGGTAGTCTGGCACCAGGAGGTGGATGTGGTAGAGCATTTCGGAGTCCATTGGAAGCCTTTGTATAGATTTCTTGTATCCTCTCTTCAAAAGTATCCATTACATCTAAACAGTCTGCATATTTTTTCATCTTTCATCAACACGGGCATTGTTATAACCTCAGACTTTACTTTCATTTCTTCACTGTGTTGGTGTGGAATATGTTTCGGTAATAAAACACTTATAAAATTAAGTTTGGGGAAAACTTTCACGATGATACGGGCTGCATAAATTCTGTAGCGGCATGTAATCTCACTCAACTCATCATCACGCAATAAAAAAATACTTAGATCAACTGTTTTAATGTCCTTCTGTGGGCCACAGTCAGGGAGGTGTTCTGATGAAACTCGATTGAACACCAGACTACTTGCCACAACATGCTCGCTTGTATTTTGGTGGTTTTCCCGTACATCGTGAGCCCTTATCTCCCAGTCAATGTTGTCCAATACAATAGAGAACCTCTTTCCTTGCCTAGTAAGTTCAATGGCAAGGTCAAGGAAATGACTTCCTATTTCATCTAGTAAAGAATACTTCTTGGATGGATCCAGGCAAAGTCTATGCTTTTGAAATCTTTTCATAGCCTTAAAAATATGAAAACAAAAACAGGCAAAAGGAAAGAAGATATAATTCTCTAAGAGATTTCCACTTTTAAATACAGCCAGCACTTTGTACATTCAAAGTGGTTACAATCTACCATATCATTTGCAAATTATTTGATAAATTCATACATTAAGGGATGACAGCCACATCACCTACAGGTAGTTTTAATGCAGGTCCTGTATACCTAGAGAACAACCCTAATAGCAAGGTTCTCTTATATGGGACCCGGACACATTAGTTAGAGGTGAGTGCCCTACAATTATTCCTCCAGTGACCATGTTTAATAAAATATAGTATTAATAGAAACATTTCTCATTTAAGAGTGCTATATTGAGGTGTCCTTGTTAAGGAACCACCATGGAATAAAAGCAGGGCATGGTCACTGTCATGATAGTTACCTTGGCAAAAATATGTAAGAGACTTACCATTTTGCTAGCCCCACCATCAGTAAGTAGAATTGTATTTGATCTTTGCAACCGTGACAATTCTGGGAATCGGAGGAACATTGGGATGGAGTACAAAAGGGAAACTGGGGCCATTTTCTTCCCCTCAGTATCCATCCCATCCACAAGTGTGATAAGGAACTTCATGGTCGTTGGGTATTTTTGTCCAATCTCAACATAGATTTCCTTCCAAGAAATATCTGACAAGCCTTCATATCCAGGCTTCCTGAGGACAGAATTTTCTGATCTCCTGCACATATTCTTCATCTCTTCATTTACAGTCTCACAAACGATCTCTTTCATGACCTTATAGCCCAGGGGGTCTTTGGCTAAAATCTCCAACTTCTCTTGTGTATCACTTTGCTTAGCAAGAGGCAAATTTTCGTAACAAAATTGCAGACACCACAACATATCAGTCTACATCAAGCTTGGTTCTGTTATAGTGCTCACACTTCAAATAATTATTAACAAATTGCAAATTTGGCCTAAGAGGAGGAGGAGGGTGACTTGAACGAGGGAGAGGGCTTATTCATACTTTAAATCAGTGGCGGATCCAGTTCTTGAGGTAAGAGGGGGGGCTGCTCATCCAGACCCTGAGACCGGGGGGGGGACTTGATCTCCAAAAAATTTCTCCGCCCTTCAGGCCTCAGTTTGGTCCGCCACTGTTGATATATTAAAGGGGGGCTTAATCCGGAGGGGTCCTCAACAAAATGTACCCCACATATCTGCTTAAGAACATTTTCATTTTAGTATTAAATAAATAGATTATCCAAATAATAAGTACTGCCAAAAGTGCATCTGTTCGAAGTATTTTAATTACAGGCCGTTTTCAATACCTAAATGACGGATTTCCCGACCCTTTCATATACTTCAACTTGTGAAATCCCTAGCCTTTTATATACCTGGAACCTAAAAAGGATACCCCTTTTGGGTAGAGCCTCCTCCTATAGGCCATTATAGGGAGCTCCTCCCCCCCTGGAAGGCTTAAATAGTGGAAAAATGGCACGCTGACTGGCATAACCCTCACTAACATAAGCTTTCTAGCAAACCTTTTACTTCGATTTTAGACGGAAAAAATTACACTGCTTTTTTATGGAACAGTTACAAGTTGTTGATTTTCTAAATATGCCACATCTACTGGGCATGCACGTACATGTATTTAAAAATGTCCCTGTTAAGGCCCGTTTCGGAGGCCCAACTTTTCATGCGACGAACTTAAATTAACCATATGAGTTTCTGAATTAACTTTATTTCCAGTTTGGGTCGACTCAAATATTTGACAAAAATATGCCTGTTGAGCTTAGACGATTTCTGCTGAATGTTCGAGCAATAAGTGCAAAAATTAAGTTAACAAAAATAACTCATAGCATGGTAACATTTTGAATAAAAAAAGAATTTATCAATACTCAAGTTCCCAAGCTGACCCCGCAAGAGAAAATTGAATTTGAACTTATCCATATTTCAATTGAAAAGACTTGTGTCAGTTCAAAACATAATGGCGCCCGTTCTTAGCATATTTTTACAAGATTTGACGTTTAAATTTTCTCGAGAATGCTTGAGAGTTTAATTGCGGGGTCATTTGGAGAAGTGAATCAAAGTGAGATGTTTCAATCGGCATTCAAAATGTTACTGTGCTATGAGTAGTTTTTTGTAAATAATTTTTGCACTCATTGCTCGAATGTTGAGAGGAATCCGCTTTGTAGGCCGAAAAGATTTCTCTCTTAAATGGATAAACATTCATAACTACAAAACAACATGACCACAAAACAATACATTTTTCAAACCTTACGTCTTGTCGTTGTACTGGTGCAACGAGTTGATTTTTGGCGGGAAAGTTCAGTCCTCTTCGAGCGCTTCTAGTTGGAGCACTAGAAGAATCGTTCACTTGGTTGGCCTTAGAGCAATTGATTGTCACAGGAGCAGATGATGATATTTCAATCACTCTTCTGATTCGCATTTCAACCGAAGCTTGACTTTGTCGCATAACTTCTTGAAAACTTTTGAACTTAGTAAGCCATCTCTCACGTGGCCTGCATGAAAGCTTTGAAAATCTTTCAAGTTCGGGAAGCGGACCACCAAAAATTTCTTCCGCCGTGGAAAGAAAGAAATTTTTGATAAGTGAAAGTAAGGGTGAATTTTCAGCTCGCTAAATTATATGGGGAAAATGAAATAATCAACAATGACACGAGCGTGGGACAAAGAAAAAATCTGAGTCCCCGGCATGACTCGAACCCATGACCTCCTGAACACCGGGCGGGCGCTCTATCCACTGAGCTACGAGAACTCATGGAGAGCGAGGCCATTTTACTGAGTTCTTATGTGACGTGCGTCCTGCATACTGCTAGGATCAGCAATGTCGATGTCATCATGAATTGTGATAAATGAAAGTGATGGTGAATTTTCAGCTCGCTAAATTAAATGGGAAAGATGAAATAAATAACAATGACACGAGCATGGGACAAAGAAAAAATCTGAGTCCCCGACAGGAATCGAACCCATGACCTCCCGAACACCGGGCGGGCGCTCTATCCACTGAGCTACGAGAATGACATCGAGGATGACATTGACATTGCTGATCCTAGCAGTATGCAGGACGCATGTTCACATAAGAACTCAGTAAAATGGCCTCGCTCTCCATGAGTTCTTGTAGCTCAGTGGATAGAGCGCCCGCCTGGTGTTCGGGAGGTCATGGGTTCGATTCCTGTCGGGAACTCAGATTTTTTCTTTGTCCCACGCTCGTGTCATTGTTGATTATTTCATCTTTCCCATTTAATTTACCGAGCTGAAAATTCACCATCACTTTCATTTATCACAATTCATGATGACATCGACATTGCCGATCCTAGCAGCATGCAGGACGCAGGTCACATAAGAACTCAGTGAAATGGCCTCACTCTCCATGAGTTCTCGTAGGTCAATGGATAGAGCGCCCACCCGGTGTTCGGGAGGTCATGGGTTTGATTCCTGTCGGGGACTCAAATTTTTTCTTTGTCCCACGCTCGTGTCATTGGTGATTATTTTATCTTTCACAAAGAAATTTTTCTTGTGAAAAATATTTCTACAATGATTTCAATCCACGATAGCTTGACATAGCCTGCAGGAACTTGAATTCTGCGGTACTTTCTTTTCGGGAGTTGTTGACATCCTTAGCGACGACCAGCTGTAAATACGCGAGGCAGCAAAACTCCTCTCTAGCCCCGACACAGTAAATTTAGTTGCAGCGACAATTACTTACGCTGCCACCTATCCCATATTATTGAATTGGAAAACCTCGCAGATTTTGGGAGGCACGTGACCTGCTGCAACCAGGGTCTCTTTCCTCAACGACAAGGGAGGCAGAGAAGAGAGACCCTGGGAACGAGGTTGCTTGTGGCGTTCGTCCAGAAATTTCATGTTTTCGAAAGTGAAGGACGCGGATTTCAGATTAGTAGTTGTATTTTGGGGATTCTGGCTCATTTTCAATTATAAAAGAAAATGAGCCAGAATTTTTCGATTATAAAAAAAAAATAATTTCTGGCTCATTTTCTTTTATAACGGTATTTATGTGTTTATACGTTTTAATATTAAGGAATAAGTAATATCAGCTCCATTTGATGTTATTGGTTTATTATTTTTATTTGTCAAATACATTCTTATACTTGATATTATCTGTTTGTTGATAGGCATATAAATGATTTTTTTAGCATTAATTGTAAAACTTCCTGAGGGTTCTAACATAGATGTGCTAAAACTATAAATTATATTAGTGTTTCTTCCATTTAAATGAATTCCATTGTCTACAAGATTGCAATGAACATAAATTACATCTATATCATTATTTAGATTTGGTGTTTTTGATCCTTGATAAATACCAAAATTTAATTTTTTTTCAAATACAAGTATATTATTTAAATTTGATTGACTAAGATCTAGACTATAATTATTTTTTACTTTTATTGTAGTATATAAAGTATTTCGATTAAATGATATATCAGTTGGATTATTATCACTGATTTCGCTATTCATATAATTGCTGAATGTTTCAAAATCCCAAAGACCTTCTGGAATAGTAATTGTATTACATTTTTTTCCATTGTCACTACTATATAATATCTTTTGATTATCATAGTTACTTGTAATGTTAAACAATGTGAAAGACATATAACAGGTGTCAGATTGTTTCCGGGCAGTCAAATTGTTTCCGGACACCAAATTACACGTCTATTATACTAAATACCTGTTTTTTTTGTATAATAAATAGGTCTGGCATGGCAAACTTGTTTATTATGCTGAAAAGATGGTCTTTTTCATTTATTAAATGAAAAGGACGCAAGTTTAGTTTATTAAACAAGCAACTGTTGTTTCCCACACGAATTTTTTGATATTATTTAGGTATGATCTTAATATACATTTGATATGCATTGTCATACCAGTGGCATACATAAGGTATACCTCTTTTATACCCCAAAACATACCTTGAACATATCTCAAGAGGTATGTTTTTGAGTTTTTTTACTCTCAAATTTCGACATAGATATTGTACCTTAAACATATCAAATACATATCCTACTAAATATGTCCAAGATATAATGCAATAGTACCAGAAACATATCAAAGGCATACCCGTTACATACCCTGAAACATACCTTCTACATACTATCATCAGGTATGTTTTTGGTATTAATTTTAGTTAAACATTTCATTGAAGCTACAAATATCATATCTTAAACATACCAAAACTAGATCCTC
The DNA here is from genome assembly GCA_964030785.1 of Siderastrea siderea. Taxonomy (NCBI): domain Eukaryota; kingdom Metazoa; phylum Cnidaria; class Anthozoa; order Scleractinia; family Rhizangiidae; genus Siderastrea; species Siderastrea siderea. Next base: position 40,254,897 of record OZ034969.1, on the reverse strand, counting down.
TAGAACATACCAGTAACATACTATAAGACATACCTCTTATATATCACACTGAAACATACCTCCAACATACCTACTTAATTGCAAACAATTAATGGGTGCCACATTAAAAACATACCAAATTCATATCTTGAATATGACCCTAAATTATAACCATACCAATATCATACAAAAGGCATACCTTTTGCATACCATGAAGATTCCTTCAACATGTAGCAGCTCTCGGTTTTCACCTACCCCTGATAACAATTAATTGATGCAGCTGCTATGGTGGGCCAATGAAATCAGAAACCTAAGAGAGCTGCTACACTGCATGACACAAACAAATTAACATAATTATATTGTGTCAGCCACGTTAAGTTTAAAATCTGACACCTTTACTGAATATGTGCATGAACTCTCCATGAATAATATTAAAGCATTTTTAAAATATTAAAAAGTATTAAGTGGCGTCGATATATCATTCAGTGAGTCCAATTGATCAATAAACTTCACTCAGCTGCAAGTCATCCTCATTGTCCCCCTCTCCATCCTCAGTCGTTGACCTTGGCGTCATCACCATCGTCTGGATCATCATCATCATAGTCGTCGTCATTGTCATCATCATCATCATCATCATCATCATCATCATCACCATCATCTTCAGGACTGCTCTGAGTTACTGCAAGCTCTTTAGGGTCTGTTAATGGCTCCCTCTTAACTGACACCTGGCTCCTGTAATGTTGCAGGCAGAGGGTCATAGCATGGGCCATCCCTTTTTTATGGCCGAATTTTACCTCCTTTCTGTCCTTGAAGGTAGTCATGGATGCATAAGCTGGAATAGAGACAAACTAGTTTACAACTAATCATTTTGAGAAAAACAGGGACTAATATAATCACCACTACTGCTCAGGAATGACAGTGGGTCAGAGGAATATGCCCCCAGTTTTAACATGTAGAGTTGGAAACTTAAAATGGACTGTTCTGGAAAGGGTGATTCGTCATAGCACTGACATACGAAAAGCAAAGAGAGACAGTTCATGGATAAACACCAGCTGCAAGAAACAAATTGATACATTGTAACATATTGCACGTGTGCATGGCACTGGTTTATAGTAAATGCAGTTTATGTGAATTCAAACTTATCTTACCCTTTATTGTTGTTACAATTGTTTGATCCAACAATTTTAGGTGGGAGTATTTTGATGAAACTTTTTTGCTCACTCTCCCCTCAGCCAGTTCCTTTGGTGTGAAAAAGACTCTAAGTAGTCTGCAGGCCAGGGCAGTGCGAGATGGCGCAGTCCTACAGAGTGCCAACTGCGTCTTGAATAGGAAGACACCACTTCCCTGTACTAGTTCTTGCATCTGTCAGTAGGAAACAGATGTCCTGAATATGAGTTCTTATAATAACAATAAATAATAATTATTATTATAAATTAAAATGTTTAGTGAAGTTGGGGGACTATGATCTGCATACATTTAAATGTTCAAGTGATTGGTGTCTGCTAATACTACACGAAATTTGCCCAGACCCCTCTAAAGAAAACTGTGTATAATTAATCACGGTAATTGTATCAAACATGATATACATGTGTTTAAGCTGTTAAACAAACTTCTCAATACGCTACCAGGATACAGTACATTACTAAGTGTTATATATATATATAGGTACATGTAGATGAAAAGTTTTTCAACTTTTACGTATACTGTGTTTGCATTAGGTCGAAACGAGAGATGCATTATATGAGTGATGTCTATCAAATTTTTTTAACTAATGAACATTGCATTTGTTGCCACATGTATACCCCTTTCTCCTGAGCAATTTTCCGGGGAACTAGCCCAGCAGCAACTTCCTCAACCACATCATCAGCACAACTTTGACCTTAAAATGGTAAATATAATTAAACATTATTCATATTCCTTCATAATATGAAAACAAGTTACATAAATTAAATTAAATAATTTTGCTCATTACATATTCATAAGGGCTTTTTAAAGCCCGACGGCATGAAGAGGACTGAGTGAGTGAGTGTGTGACTAATTCACAAAGATCAAAGGAAACCTTACGTTGAAAACTGTGCAAGAAACTCACAGTGCAAAATCAAATGCAACAATCAAGTTTTGTTTTTGTTTTTAATTACAGAACAAAACATTTCAAATTTGACTATTAATTGCAGGCAGACAGAACATTATTCATAGTGTTTGACAGAAGTGAAACACTAATGTCTTGCACACAAATGTAAACCTGAAGATGCAACAACAACAAATCAAATCATTTGAATTATTGAAAGAATTTACATCAGTTTATCCAATTCCTTAAAAAGAGCTGTTTTAATAAGTTTTACTACCACAATCAAAATTCAGAGTAAAATCTTATTAATGTAAGTGGTATTAGTCAAGAAAATGACACAAGAAACTGCTTGAGAAAACTGTCAGAGTCAAAGTACCAATTTTGTAAAGGGAATTAAACCTCCAGTTTGGCTGCAACATCAAAGACCATCTATTTCACAGATATTTTCATTAAAACTGTCTCAATAAAACACTCTTCAAAAGAAAAGTTCAAAATTTAAAAAAATGATGGATAAATATATCCAATTTTTACCAATTTGACTAATTCATCTCCCAAAAGTCAACTGCACTTTTTCAAATTTCGCCTTTGTTATACGTAAAATACTGGGCAAGGTCAGTTTGGAAGGATCAGTGCTTGGCTTTCTTTAGCTAACAGCTAGTTAATATAATAAGTATTAATTAATACACTTACATGTACATGCAATCAGTGAGCAAACAAAATAGAGAGTAATGAGAATAAGTCAGATTAGTTAATATATTTTAGCCCTCGTGACCTACTTTTTTGCTGTTGCAGCTTTTGGAGTTTGGCTGAAATTGTGCCAAATTCCTCTCTTAAGGGAGTTTTGCCAATGTGCGAGCCGGCGAGCCATGCGAGTCACGCGAGCCATGCGAGCCATCTGTGCGAGCCATCCAAATTTTTGAAAATTCGAAAAAAAAGGGGAGTACAATAAAATCGGTTTTTACTCACTGTTTTTCTCTATTTTCCCTCGCTCGATCGATCGTGGGCGCCATCTTGTTTTTGAAATCATCTAACTCGCGCCAGTCTCTGCTCTTTGAATGCTTCCCTCTCGGAGGGAGTCTTGGTCGAGGTCTGTGTCGCTCTTCTGAATCTCTCTTCGGACTACGCGAAGCCTTTCGTGGTTAAACCTGTAATCCACAACAGCGAGCCATGCGAGAATTGTGTTATGCCTCTCCCGTGTGTTTTAATAAAATAAATAAATAAAAATAGAAAGTGAATTCGAAAATTATGAACGAAAATTATGGCCTGAAAAACACTGCGTACTTTAAATATGCACGCTTTTATCATGAAACATACATAAAATTGCTCCTTGGCATCCATGCTTTACAGTCATTGTTAAATTTTTACTTTGTTTTCTCTCTGTTTATTTCTGCTTTCACAATTTGCGTTTAGTTAAGGCCCCCAAAAAAAACGTTTCTGAAAGCTTATAAACGCCTGCTTCTGAACGAATCCCGAGACACCCCTTTTAATGTCATAATTTAAGTTCCCTTTATGTAAGCAACCAACAGGCAAAGTTTGAACGCAAATCTATTGTCAGTTCTATATCTACTGAATCACCTTAAACTGCCGAGTACTAAAATTTCCCTTTACTGGTTCGGCCTCAAAACTGGGGAGTGCAAGGGGAGGGGGGGGGGTATAGAGCAAGAATATCCGGGAGTGCAGTTGTGCACATCTCATAGCAGATTTCCGTCCGCATACGTCGCGTGATGCAACAGGGAGGCAATCAACAGAAAAGGGAGCAGCTTCGGCATTAAATCGACTACAGTCGCGGTCAAAATGAGTTGAACCAAACCTCCACCCCACATTTCTATGTTGGTAAAGCTGAATCGGTGCAATCTGGGCTCATTTCAGCAACATTGAATGGGGGGAGGGGGTAGAAAATGTTTCAATAGATTCGTCCGACGCTGAAGCCTGCTTTACATCCGGGTGAGAGCGCCTTTGTTCCTACAGCACTCTACACCAATCGAAAAAAAAAACTCTGCAAAGGTGATCCAACGCAGAAACGGAGGCGCTCGTACCCGGATGTAATCGACAAGAGGGAACAGCGTCGCGCCATGCACCAGACATTTTGCCCTCTCGGATCCATCTGTGATGAATAGAAAAGTTCAGCTAGAACGTTTATTTATTATCTTTGTATGAAACATGAGAACACAAAGTTTTCAAACTTTAAACAACAAGAAGTACAAGTGGTAGAACACCCGCCGATTTCTCGTACTCTATGTAACGCAAGACGCTCTATTCCATTGACGGCCTACCAGTTTTTTTAAGTTGTCACATGACCATAGCATGACGTTTCTGTTCTTCCGTCAAACTCGGGTCATAACGAAATGACATCGTGGTCTGACAAAAAGGGGTAATGTAGGAGTTTCTAGGAAGTTGCATTACACAGCTAATGCGCGGGCAAAAGAAAAATGTACGTAAAATCCATTTACGCTCTATTGTACGGTACGGACCTTCAGTCGATGCTTGCAGATCACCATGCACTAACGTGTTTCTGCATACAGCACACTTTGCTTCTCTATTCGTGTGGTGAATATTAATGCTATAGGTCGGGTTGGCGACTGCTGGCAGGCGTGCTAATGGTAATTGCCCTGGGAAAGCGCTGAGGACTTTTTCCCATTCCGCCTTCGACAATTTTTTTTTATAGATCAACTTTTCATTTGTAGAAAATCTGAACACGTTGTGCAAAATCCAAACTGCATGGTGGCAGCTCTTGCGACACGCGGGAGAACCACAGCCAACAGAATCTTGAGATATGATGACGTTCTGCACATATCCCATTGTGTCCAGCATCTTAAAACTGAAATTGGACATGCCGCTTGCATAATCTAGGATATCCATTTGTACATTATCCACCTTTTTGGAAAAATACCGGAGGTTACTCTTGCTAACAGATTGTGCGGTTTCAGTTGTTTTTTTCGTTTTTCGCGCTTTTTTGTTCCGGTCAGATCTGTGAGTGTCCCTGGTATTGATCTTGAATGCAGCGTGTGCTGTTTCTACAGGCTGGAGCTGTTCCATTTCTGTCATGTCAGTACTTTCTGCAACGTGATGAACCGCTCTTGCACAGGCATCAAGGTCGAGGAACAACTGGTCATTCTCCCTTTCGGTGCGATCTGCTGCACTGGGCCCTTTTCCTGCAGTTCGTTGTCCAAGAGTCTGGCGCTTGACCTCAGCAGCCTCGAGAACTGGCTGCTGCACATTCTGTAGTCACCACATCTAGCAGCCGTTTCCGGTAACCCGAGGCACTGATGGATTTGGCATTAGATACCTCAGCAGAAGATGCTGAACTAGAAGAGTAGTTTCGGCACCGTTTTTGCCAACGGGCTCGCCTCCGCCACCACCAGTTCTTGAAATTCATCATTTTCGTTGGGTTGGTGGACTGAGTGTTTATTAACTTCTCAAATGATTTCTCAGCATCCTCTGCTTGAACAGCAGTAACTGCATCATATGCATCTAGCATCAGTTTTTCGAACCGCTTTTTATCCCGGTCAGCGGTAAAGTACACCTTAGGGCGGTTAATGTCCTGTTTCAGATGGAAGAAATCAGAAACTGTCTTATTTTTAACGGCATTGCCTTTGACTTTACAAAGTCCTCCCCATAACCCTCCACCCTCGTATCCCACGTAAGAATGGGCATCCAGGCCTCGACCCTCGAATTCATGCGGATCCAGGCCATATTCCTGCGCAACAGATGGCAATATGTCATTCACTGCGCCATCAAAAGTTCTTACAAGTTTCTCGACATTGTCCGAATTTTCACCAGGCTTTGGAACAAAGATTGTTGCTAACTTGACATTTCGTCTTAGCACGGGGTAGTACGTTGTCATTTCAAGTTCTGTAAAGTCTTTTGCGTGACTCTCACAACCATCAAGACTGACAGGCTCCTTTATATGTCCTGTTGTTATCAGTGCTGCAATTCGGATTTTTTGTTCACTTGAGAGGATGACGAAATCTTCGCCAACTTTCATTATTAACTGGGAATCCAATCCCCGCTTCTGAAAGTCCTCTTTTAGCAAGCGTATGGCCTCAATGTCTGACCCATTTGGTCTCCGTTTGTCATTCACTGAGTCTCGAAGGTATCGAATGTGTCTTGTGTCACTGTATTTTAAAGCAACATCGTCCACAGCTTCCGCACAACTCTGGCCGAGCAAAGCCTGCCTCACCTTTTCTATCTGAATTTGCCCAGTTGTTATCGTGGGTCTTTCACGGATGATGCATTCTACCTCATCCTTCTTTGGCTTTTCCTCTGGAGCCCGAGGTGAGCAGGAGTGATCACCAATGTATGTCACCTTCATATTCTTATGACATCTATCATTCTCCACGTATTTCCTTGCCGTGCAATTAATGTGAATGGGCTTGCTTTTGCAATGAAGGCAAGCCTTCCTCCTAGTGAAGTCAGCTTTGTTAGGAGTCTTGTGGATCTTGCGGAATGAACACTCCGGGTTGCCACATTCCTTCGAGCCACGGCAAATTTGCAAGGTTCGCCTTCCTCCCTTACAAAATCCGCTTCTTTTGCATGGCTGGGAACGGCCCCAGTTCCATCTGTCATTAACATTTGACAGTGGCTCCTTTTCATTATACTCGACTTCATACTTTATGGTACCAGTGGTAGTTGGGGGTACTTTTGTGACCTGCACAGCCTCCAGCTTGTCGATGTTTTCTTGATTGGCATACGTTCGGTTGCCCTTTTGTATAAGGATGTCATCCTTGGAAAAAATAAATTGATTGAATAGTTAACAGCTGTGTGTTTCAATTAGTACCCAAATAAACAAGCATTATTATGAAAACAACTACACTGATTTACATCCAGGTACGAGCGCCTCCGTTTCTACAGCACTCTATATCCGGTCTGATCACTATGTGCGAGGTTTCTTGTTCTGACATGTGGTTGCTTTTTTGTTTTTCTTTTCTCTAGCCAATGAGAGTGGCCGTTTCACATGGCGTGATCACGCTTTTCATGTTCCTGGCTGGCCCAAAGATTGCTAAACAGTAGAGTAAGGCAGAGCTGTCTGAGACCAGGCGATACGTTTGCACCATTATTTGATGCCTGGGAGGTATTATTGAGAAAGAGTGTGTGAATAATTGACTTACTCATCATCTGAAAACAAGCTCTTAGACCATTTCACTTCTTCTTTGCATCTCTTGGGCTTTTTTATTGGTGTTACATCAGCAGAACTAAGGCCACCCATTGATTCCACAAGTTCATCCATCGAAGAATCCCCCTAATAACCAAATGTGGGCATGGGCATTGATATATACGTACTGTCTGATATTATTGTATGATATTGTCAGAGAATGATGTCAGAAGGGAGATATGAACCATGTGCAAAAGCATCCAACTATCTTAGCAACAAAGGATCAGCTGTTTAAAACAAATTTAGGCAATGTAGAAGTGCTTCAAATCATTTCACAAACCAAATTATTATTAACTCAAAAATATTTCTCCGTTTCTGAAATCGATTAACTAACAATTCATTACATTAACTACGAACTAATTATTATAAATAACTAACCTACAGTACAAAAAAACCCATGTAGTAAAACTTTCTCTAATTTACGGTGCGCTAAAATGTTGATCGCTGTCATCAGAAACAATGAATATACAGTTTCATTCATGCAAAATGTAAGTTATTGCATATTATATGATCATGCTCACAGGGAAATAAAAATTGACCATGAACACTTACATCATTGTAAGGTTTCTTTTTCCTCTGCTTTTTAGCTCCAGTGCTGGAAGAAGAGCTTCTACTTCTGATATCACCATACATTTCATCAGAGGAAGAAACCACCTACACCCAAAAATGTTTTTTTAAATTTAAACCACCACTAAAGCAAGAAGGCACTAAAAAAACCCAAATCTGTTTTCAACATCACATATATCATATGCATAGGTAGTCACACATGCATATCAGTAGTCACACATAGCAACAGAAATTTGCTTAACCCTAGAACACTTGAGGGGGGGGGTCGAATGTCCCACCCCCCCCCAATTTTTTGGCCTCAAATTTGAACCATTTGACTGTTTGCCAAAAGCTGTGGCACAACTGACCCATGACTGTTAACACACCTTTTGACACTAATTAGGTGATGTCATCATTGATGACGTCATTATGGTAAGTCGCAAAAGTTGAAATTTGCTTTGTAAAGTCGCTTTTTTTTTCAAAAGTGATTAAAAAGTCTCCAGTTCTCGACAGGCAAATTTCTCAATTTTGAACAAAGTCTCAAAATTCGAAAATCTAAGATGGTAGTCATCTTGGATTTGTGTTTTTGTTGTCATGGCATCAGTAATAATTTAATTAGTAATTGTTGCTATGGAAATTAATTAGTTGGTCACGTACTAATTGCATGCCAAGTTGTATGCTCTAACTCCCAACCGTTTTGCAAATCTATGGGGGGTCCATCCTACCCCCCCCAACCCCCCTCAAATGTTAGTGTGACTATGTTTCGCTAAAGTGTGCTAGGGTTACAATATGTAATTCTAGGTCAATATCCGGGGGGGGGGGTTATTGCAAAAAGTTAAATTCTAATTTACGCAGCCTATTGTTATCATCTACCTTTTCTAGGAAAAGCAATTTGGATGGTTTTATTATACCTACTTTTGCCTGTTTTTTCTGTCTTTTTCGCTTTCTTTGTAACTTTTTTGACACCGTAACCAAATTGTTGTCACTGCTTTCACCAGATGACATGACCTGTTGTAGATATACATAAAAAGCAAACAGTCTTATTAAAAATTAATGTTAAACAGGTGTCATTTAACATAAGGAGCAATATGCAGGGGTTCTGAAGAGGTTTGGATGGAGAGGTTTTCATGTTGCTCAGAGCCTGATCTACAGAAATGTGGTGCATGAGGGAAAATCATTGTGTTGTAGTTGCTAGTACTTACTATTTTGGGAGGATTATTAGAGACGTTCTCCATATCCTGATCATCGTCGTCTGAAATGACGATCACTGATGAGTCTGGCACATTTCCTGGTCCCATCTGATTCTGACATGGTTCTGCTTTCACATCACCCAACTTTTGAGACAAAGAACAAAAGTATATTAAACACAAAATCTAAAAATTTGGGTTTATTGAAATTGTAACATGTTATGGGGAATGACTTTCACATAAACATTAACTATACTGCATGGAATGCCAACACCCAAACTTGGGTAAAATTATTTAGTGGGAAACTTAAAGAATGGAATATAACACTTTCAAGGGGGGGGGGGTAAGGGGGAGGGTGTCAACATTGTTGGGGGTCAATACATGTAGGTTTATGGATCAGTGGATCACAGCTGAAATTTAATATGTAATCCTTGATAAGTGGATTCTTGGATCTTAAAAGTTACCAGAAACTCTGAAGCCGGAACTTACCCCCATTGGCTTTCCTCTAAAAATACTAACACCAGGGTTGTAATGTTCAGGTCCTGAATAAAGGAATGGTCGAGCTCCCTTGTGTTTCTCAGGTACTGCAGATAAGACAACATACATTTTTGTCATCCTTTGTACAAGACAAAATGTATCATAATGTGTTTTTCTTGAATAAACAAAGGGAAAATGTTTACCTGTACCAGAAGAAGCATTATTCCCAAAATTGGCATTCGTAGGACTAGGTGCTAGCAGCATATAATGATGTCCTGTGTATGCAACATATACGTCCTCCTTGGCATGACCACGTAAGGGGGCAGTTATATTCTCTCTCTAAGAGTGAAAAGCAAAAGTTATCATTGATTTTGCTGACTAATTCAATACATTGCAGTTAATTTGCTGAACATAGTGACTGCAAATGTTTTCCTCAACCCCTGAGTGGTCCAAAATGAATGCAAACATGATTTTCCATCAGGCTCTGAAAATCAGGGGCGGATCCAGGGATTTCAGTAAATTGCAAAATCTCCTAGAAAAGGGTGGCAGTTTCTCCCCCCAAGAAAGTTAAGAGTAAATAGCAAAACTTGTTACTTACACCCATTGCATCAATTATGTGGATATTCAGTGCAAAGAGAGAGGCTGCAGATTGGATTACAACATGGTTTGCCATCTCATCTCTAAGGCCAATAACACAATCACGCCATGTTTTGGGTCTTTTTCCTAGAGCCTGAAAGTCCCCATCCGTAAGAAAACCAAACAGGTCTTCTGTTGCAAATGAACCATCCTGCATTATAACAGACAACAAACAGGGTTTCAAGTCTATAATAATGATAATAATACAGTTCAGTTAACCCATGATTTCATAGTGGAGAAAAAATGTACAAATCCAGAAATAGTCGGATTGGAAGGAAACCACAAGAAGAAATCCATCTTATTCTATTTTTCTACTTCCATTCTGACTCTTTATTTCATTCTGGACTTACACATCGATCTGTAGCACAATCAATATCATGTCAATGTCCATTAGCAACAACATATTTAACCTTGTAATTGTTTCTCTTTACTCATGGAGGCAAACTAAAACAGCTAAGCTGCAGCTACTTCGGCCTCCATGGTACCTGCGACAGCAGATCTCTGTAAATATACCTTGTAAATTTAAATATATATACATGTAAATGTAAAACACGAAAAAAGGGAAAAAGGTAAGATACTGGTGCGCAATAAAACAAAATTAAACTTATATCCCGGTTTAACATCAGCGTGCGCACTGATTTTGCCCAGCGCACTGGACTTTTTTATATTTTTTAAATAAAGTAAAAACTATGGAACAACTTAAAGCTCTGTGTTTGAACACAATATTGGCCTTTGATGACTTTTAGTCAGCTCGCAACTCTATTTTGATTAAAATTAAAATTCTTTGCAAATGTCTGTAGAAACTAAGAAAGTGAAAATGTTTTCGAGCAGTGATATGAATGTTGTGTGTCTAATTTGTTTCTCAGATAATACTTCGAATCTGCTACAAAACTGACTTTAACTCCTTTATTTCGAAACTTTATTATCAATATGAGACTAAAGAATGAAACTTTGGAAAAATAAAAAATAAACTGATAAAGCGGAATATTTTTTAAATTACCGGGAGGGGGGGGGGGGGTTACTCAACCTAAGTTTGGGTAGGGGGTGCCACCCAGCTCCTGAAACCCTGACCCTGTTTATACCTAAAAATGTGCTGCGAAAAATGAAAATATGATTATGAATTTATGCTGAATTTTAGACCCTGTTTGTGATGGAAATGTAAAATGTTTTGAATCTGGTAAACCAGGGGTGCTTACCATTTACACAAACCATCCGGTTGGAAAATCCATCTACAAACATCAAATGATTTAACTTGACCTCACGGAAGAAGGAGAAGTTTCAAAGGATAGCCAAATCAGCTGAAGAGACTAAAAAGAATAGAAAGTATGCATCACCCCAACTGGGAGCCCATAATTTCAGAAGCTTTCCAAATGGAATGATGCGAACCATTTGATTTTCCAACCGGAATTCCTGGTTTTTCCGTGTAAATGGTAAGCACCCCAGCAGATTACCCTGTTTACGAGCCAAAGGTCCAAAAACCCTACCCGGAAGGGCGGCACATCCCGTATAGCTTTTATATGGGATTCCTCCCCCCACCCCAGGGCCTAATCCTGTACAATAAAAACACATACTTACCTCATTTTCCACAGGAACTAGCCTGTTATGAAGCATGTAGTTCTCCAATGCATCAATAACATCTTCAACCTTATCAACTCTTAAATGCTTCCCCAAGCACTGGTAAAAGCACCGATTTCTTTCACCACTTGGATCATAATTCAGGATGAGACCTAGTTTGGATGCCTCCAGTAGACATAGTGTGCGCCTACTTGCCATCTAAAAGGACGGAAGGGAAGTTTCAACATTACCATAACATAATGTAATACTAATAGCTGACACTCAAACTCGAACAAAAAATGAACACAATGATACCGATAAATACACTTTACTTCGCTTTCAAATATTGCATATTTTAATCTAATAAGGTTTCGTGATTTAGTAGGAGTCAACTTAGCGTGTGCAATTTTGAAGGTCAAATAAGTCAAGAACATATTGTTTTTTTTTTCGAGGTCAGAACAGTAAATTGACCGCATTATGTCACCATGCGAACTGGGGATTATTATTTATGTTGTGGATTACAGGTTTAACCACGACAATCAGGCCACGCGAAAGCGGCCTCGCTACTCTGCTCGAAAGCACACTTCATGCATAAAACATTTGCAAAGGTTATAAATAATTCATCACACTAACAATCAAAATAATATTATAAAAGCAGACGATTACTTACCCTAGATGCAGTAAAAATACTGTACTTGAAAAATTGTCCAAATCATCCAAGGATTGAAGCCGATTAGGGAAAGATTCCGAAAGTCACCGCGTGATGTCCGTAGAGAGATGACTCAGGAGAGAAGCATTCAAAGAGTAGAGACTGGCGCGAGTTAGATGATTTCAAAAACAAGATGGCGCCCACGATCGATCGAGCGAGGGAAAACAGAGAAAAACAGTGAGTAAAAACCGATTTTATTGTACTCCCTTTTTTTTTTCGAATTTTCAAAAATTTGGATGGCTCGCACAGATGGCTCGCATGGCTCGCGTGACTCGCATGGCTCGCTGGCTCGCACATTGGCAATACCCCTCTTAAGGCGGCAAGCTCTTCACGGACCTTTGCACACTTAGGGTTTGGGCAAATAAGGTTCTTTTTGGGAACTTTAGCTCCACTTTGCCCAAGTTTCCTTGGCAACAAGGCACCAGTTCTCTATGACGAAAAAGACAGATTGCAGTCACTAGAACGTACCAAAATTAATAAAAGGCAATGGTGTATGAAGCATGCATGACCAACCTCTTTGTTAGATGTTTTCATTAGCATTTTTTTTGCCCTTAACTGTGCACAAACCACATGCATGAGGTATTGCAGTGAACATTGCAATGATACAACTGCAGCAACTGTTGTTTTATTAATAAATTAGTAAAATTCCCTGATAGTTCCAAAAAAGTGCAGCTTCTTTATTGGGAACAAGAACACAACTACTCTACCTTGCCAGTTGAAGGAGTAGCTGATTTCCATGGCGAGGTGCGATGTGAGGGTGTGCCTTTGTTTTTTGACTGTTGAGTTTGCTATATGGAAGTAAAAAGGTAATTTCACGATGAGGTATTGCGAAGAATTTTATCAGGTAATTGTAGTCATGTTATAATACAGGTATTATTGAAGTTTAATAATAATAATAATTTATTTATTTATATATCATTCTTCCAGCATTTGAGTACGTTTGCAAAAAATAATTTATTGTAATGCAAACTCAATGAAATAGATGGGGTATGAAAAGAAACAAAGAAAATTACAGCTGCATTAAATTCTGATGACCAAAGTATACCTGTCTCTGTCAATAGATTCTAGTTTATATTATTTTATAACTTCACTTTAAAGGGCAACTGTAGTACCTTGGAAGTTGAAAGTGCAGCTGATCGTCTTGGAGAGGAGCGACAAGGGAGTGTGTTTTCCTGTTTTGTAGCTTTAGTTACCTGTATTAAGTAAAACAAAAAAGGTAATCACTCGTAAGGCATGTCAATAAGTGATGATGTAAATGCAGTTTCTGTAGAGAAATAAACTAGGTAATCAAAAGAACTGTGAGTAAAAAAAAGTAGTATATTCACCATTGTAAACAAAAACTACTGAAACAGTAACTGTACCTCAGCAGATGAAGGTGTAGTTGGTTTACTTGGCAAGGTGCGACGAGGGGGTGTGGCTTGGTGTTTTGAAGACTTACTTACCTGTGTTTAAAAAAAAAGATAAAAAAGGTTAATTTATGGTAATTGAAATTAGCCACTAAGGCATTGCAATAAGACATGTTGCAGTACATATTGCACTTTATAAATTATAACATTAATAAAAAATAAAAATATAATCATGATGGTTATGCTAACATACATACAAAAAGCTGTACGGCTACACTGGGAACAAGAACAATTTTTAAGTATGGTACATTGTACCTTGGCAGATGAGGGTGTTGCAGATTTCCTTTGGGAAGCGCGAGAAGGGGGGGTCTGTTTGTGTTTTGAAGATTTAGTTACCTGCCATTAAAAAAGGTAAAAAGAAGTTTAAAAAGGTAATTAAACAGCTGAGGCATTGCAGTAAGACATGTTGCAGTACATATTGCACTTTATAAATTATAACATTAATAAAAAATAAAAATATAATCATGATGGTTATGCTAACATACATACAAAAAGCTGTACGGCTACACTGGGAACAAGAACAATTTTTAAGTAGGGTACATTGTACCTTGGCAGACGAAGGTGTTGCAGATTTCCTTGGGGAAGTGCGAGAAGGGGGCGTCTGTTTGTGTTTTGAAGATTTAGTTACCTGCCATTAAAAAAAAGTAAAAAGAAGTTTAAAAAGGTAAATAAACAGCTGAGGAATTGCAGTAAGACATGTTGCACATTGTACTTTATAAAATATAATATTAAATAACTAAATTAATCATGACAGTTATGCTAACATACATACAAAAAGCTAATGGCTACATTAAGAACAAGGACAATTTTTAAGTATGGTACATTGTACCTTGGCAGATGAAGGTGTTGCAGATTTCCTTGGGGAAGCGCGAGAAGGGGGGGTCTCTTTGTGTTTTGAAAATTTAGTTACCTGCCATTAAAAAAGGTAAAAAGAAGTTTAAAAAGGTAAATAAACAGCTGAGGCATTGCAGTAAGACATGTTGCAGTACATATTGCACTTTATAAATTATAACATTAATAAAAAATAAAAATATAATCATGATGGTTATGCTAACATACATACAAAAAGCTGTACGGCTACACTGGGAACAAGAACAATTTTTAAGTATGGTACATTGTACCTTGGCAGATGAAGGTGTAGTTGGAGATTTCCTTGGGGAAGTGCGAGAAGGGGGCGTCTCTTTGTGTTTTGAAGATTTAGTTACCTGCCATTAAAAAAGGTAAAAAGAAGTTTAAAAAGGTAAATAAACAGCTGAGGCATTGCAGTAAGACGTGTTGCACATATTGCACTTTCTAAATGTAAATTATAATATCAAGTACTTAAAGTAATCATAACAGTTATGCTAACATACATACAAAAAGCTGAACTGGCTACATTGGGAAAGAACAATTTTTAAGTAGGGTACATTGTACCTTGGCAGATGAAGGTGCTGCAGATTTCCTTGGGGAAGTGTGAGAAGGGGGCATCTCTTTGTGTTTTGAAGATTTAGTTACCTGCCATTAAAAAAAGTGAAGAGAGATTTAAAAGGTCAATTAGCAGCTGTCAAGGCATTGCAATAAGAGATAATGCAATTGCAAACATTTTCTGTAAAGAAGATGGTGTAGCAGATATCAATATTCCAATAGTTGTTTAACACTATTACTATTATCTTTATTATTTTAAGGTGTTAAGCTAGCTTCTTTGGTGTGATGCGAGGAGGGGAGGCACCAATGTGTTTTAAAGACTTAGTTACCTGCATGTAAATTCAAAAAGGTAAATTAGCTGGACTGAGAAAATAATAAGTATTGCAGTTACTCTTGCCTATGAAAATTAATCCAAAGTAATTCCACCTGTTTTAACTTGTGAGTACACCTACAACATTGAGAATAAGAACTAGATGTATAGATATATGTACAGCTGTACAGTACAAACTAGAGTGTACCTTGCCAGAAGAAG
The DNA here is from genome assembly GCA_964030785.1 of Siderastrea siderea. NCBI lineage: Eukaryota > Metazoa > Cnidaria > Anthozoa > Scleractinia > Rhizangiidae > Siderastrea > Siderastrea siderea. Next base: position 40,239,247 of record OZ034969.1, on the reverse strand, counting down.
AGCTATCTTCTTTTCTAGGAGAAGTTTGACAAGACAGTGTGGCTTTATCTTTCTTGGATGCAATGGACTATAAAAAATGAAAAAAAAAAGGTTTATAGAGTTAACAAATTTGCATTTTGGTATTCCTCCGTAAATTCAACAAACTATCTTTAGTATTGCACAACATTTGCAAGAGCAGATTTTTTCCTTGGCATAGTGCTCAGTGGGGAAATTGGTTTGCTTTTAGAAGATAAAACCTTGGCCTATGCCAAACCAACAATGTAAGTTTAAAAAAATAAAAAGTGATCTGAGTGAGTCTCTTTGGATTGCTATTACATAAGTTGATAAAATCTGACAACATCAAACCAACTGTCAAATAAAGAAACAAAATAATATTCCCAATTTGTGAATTAAATCCCCCTATGTATTTTAGCATTATTTTTTGTGTTACAATACATCGACACCTAAAAAAGTTTTTTTCTATGTAATTAAAACACAAAAAACGAACTGCCGAAAATATAATACTTTGACCTACATATAAATAGAGAAAACCTGTGACAGTTCCCCCTTAAACAAAAAAAAAATTTGCAGAGTTTTTGTGTGCTGCATGACAGGAAAGGTTCCACATACACTAAAACCCCACTTATTCGAACTCCCAAGGAAAAATGAAAAGTTGGTCAAGTTAGCAGGGCCTGAAATAGGCAATTTATAGTAAAAGAATAAAAATCACTTCAAGGGAAATCGATTTGAGTTCGAACTAGCGGGGTTTGAGTGTAGACTGAGTTCGAATTAGTGAGGTTCTACTGTACTACATGTAAGTTCTTGTAAAATTCTCTCAAAGTAAACCAGCCCTCGATGTAGCTAAAAGCCAGCTACCGGTGAACTAGCCAGCTAAAGCAGATCTTTCTACCCACTAAAATATTATTTCCAGCCATGGGATAATTTCTCCAGGCAAACAGCCAAAATGCTGGTGTGTTTATCAATAAGCCTGTTTAGTATTTTTGTTTTCTTCACTACATCCCGGCAAATTAAGTAGTCCCTGGAGTTTCTGCCATAACATTCTTGTTAACTTGTTGTGGCATCCTTACCTGGAATTCTGACATTTCATCTTCAAGATGACTTGCCTCAAGGTCATCATCCGAACTGTCTGATTCTGAAAGTTTTGACTGCCCCTTCCTTGTGATCTTCTTTTTCTTTTTTGGTGTTTGTTCTTCACCTTCATTTTCTGAATTTTGAGGACACGTACAGATCATGAGATCTGGGAATTTTTGTGCTTATTAATTGACAGACATGTAACGTTTAGGCATGTGACGATTCTTCCCGATGCTCATCATCTGTGTCTGTAAGAGTGGGAGGCAGCTTTTCAAGAAGATTTTTTCTAACGTCTTCTTTCCAGGTGTGGGTTTCTACACAAAGAAAAAATATTAGACGTAAATTAACTAACAAGTAAACTGTATTTACAGTAAACTAGAGCTTGCAATTATTAGGCACGGGATTTAAGATACATCTTTTCGATACTATCAGGCTGTTGTATCGCAGATCAACCACGTTTATAAAATAGGTAAGCGGCTTAAATTCATTCAAACCGAACGAAACAATATTCCGTCACTGCAATGCTTTTCTTTTCAAGGCAAGGTTCAGTACTGATTTCATTTAAGCTTACCTTGCGAGATAGCATCGATTATCTCCAATGCACCCCTCAAATTGATGTCATAATTTACTGCTTCAAATGGCGATTTTAACGGAAGTTCGTTATTTGCATTTTTCTTTGAAATAAAAGGATATTTTGCCAAAAAAAAGTATCCAGTGATTTTAGTTATACCCTAACCTATCTAACATTAAAATATGAAAGAAATCGAATTTTCCACCCTTGCCGCATTATGTTTGATTTTTACAGACGAGCGCTCTTAAACACTTTTCACAACAAAAGTTCCCGCGAAAAGTTTTTCATACAGCTAAATGCTTACTGCTGGCTAGAACCCAGCAGAAATAACCTTCTTTCACTTTTAATAACCCCAAAATATAAAGCAACAAAAATTGTTTTTCGCGAACTCAACCGTCGGTGCGATGCACGCGGAAAAGCGAACATCACGCACTTTTAGTCGATTACACAACATTGACAACAAACAGGGCTGGTCGGTGGGTGTTGCTCTCAACGCACTCAGTTATCACTGTTTAAAAAACGGAGTAAATCAAATATTAATTTGAAAGCTGTTGCACTTTTAACGGCATTGAAAATATAAACCGGCCTGGAAATGAGTCATCGTGCTTAACCAAAACCGAATGTCACGCAGTTTCAATCTATTAAACAACATTGGCAGCAAGCTAGCCAATGGATGTTACTCATAACGCACTCAGTTGTCTCTGTTTAAAAGCCGAGTACGTCGAATAGTAAATGGATAATTCCTGCTTTTTCTACGGAAACAAAAATACACTGTCTTAAATTTTTTTGCCTTCCTTAATACTTTTCGCACAATTTCATTAACCTGCCGACAAGCTAAGGATCTCTTTGATCAAACATAACTTACGTACAACTTATTAAGCTTGTACACAATTCTGTTTGCATTAAAAAAGAAAAGAATCTGTCACTTCAAAGAACGTATCTTGGTGAGAGTTTCATTTTACGCTCCGTACCCAGATATCGGTTAATTTTTGACTCATTTTGCGTCCAGATTGATCTTTTTTGGTGTTTGTTCTTCACCTTCATTTTCTGAATTTTGAGGACACGTACAGATCATGAGATCTGGGAATTTTTGTGCTTATTAATTGACAGACATGTAACGTTTAGGCATACAGAGGAGTTCATGAATGTGTATAATTAAGACCAAGTGCCAAGTCAAAAGGGATTTATATTTCAAACATTGTGGCCACAATGTAAGAATGCCATTTACCTATGCTTGCATAGTTGATGTTTTTCCTTTTTCGTCCACGTGACGATTCTTCCCGATGCTCATCATCTGTGTCTGTAAGAGTGGGAGGCAGCTTTTCAAGAAGATTTTTTCTAACGTCTTCTTTCCAGGTGTCGGTTTCTACACAAAGAAAAAAATATTAGACGTAAATTAACTAACAAGTAAACTGTATTTACAGTAAACTAGAGCTTGCAATTATTAGGCACGGGATTTAAGATACATCTTTTCGATACTATCAGGCTGTTGTATCGCAGATCAACCACGTTTATAAAATAGGTAAGCGGCTTAAATTCATTCAAACCGAACGAAACAATATTCCGTCACTGCAATGCTTTTCTTTTCAAGGCAAGGTTCAGTACTGATTTCATTTAAGCTTACCTTGCGAGATAGCATCGATTATCTGCAATGCAGTTGTCAATAAATCGTCCAAAACACTTTTAGTTTCTGTGAAGAGAAGACAAATTTATCACGCACTTACTTCATTGTTACAATAAGCTTTAAGATGCTCCCTTAAAAAGCAAAAAGAATTAGCTTTAAAACCCTTAATTAAGCTTTAATGCGAATGATTAGAAAACGTATTTCGTCGTTTCGATCCAAACTGGAGATTAAGTTAACAATTTAAAAACTACACTTGAACTCAGCGTTGTTCTCTGGCTTAATAAACATATCAATCGATTGTGTTGTTTGTAGCATGACCAGAATTTCGCTTTAGATGAGAATCTTTCTCCTTCAAATGTGGTACATTTTCACATATTTTCCGCGCTTAAGTCCAACGACGACACTCTTGCAAATGGAAGACTAGCCGCCTCAAACTTTACAAGTAGATATTTCATGTATGCTCACTATTTTTTCTCAAATACTAAATACGTTTTCCTCCGGACAGGGTTTCGCAGAAAAATTGATTAATCGAGAGCATTCTACACTTATGGTGAAGTTTGCCCGACTTTTAAGTAAGCTGGATGTCGCTATTAAAATTATACCACTTTAAAGTCAACTTTGTATACTAAGGCTTATTTAGAATCATGGAACGAAGAACTTACCGTTCGTCCGCAGGATCAAAGCAAGATATGAAGTTCCCTTGCACTTTATCTCCACGTCCTTGCCATCAGAAAATCCATCTCTGATAATGCACTGAGATTGCTTTACGACTGCAACTGTGGCATCACTGTAGAAAAACACTAAACCGAACTTCATTTTGCTCACGGTTTGTTCCAGGTAGAGGTACAAAGTTTTCACCTGACGACAGACTTAAACGACCTTAATTAAACGGGAGTGCACGATTGAGCTTTCCCAACGGCAGCGTGAATCTCTTTTTAACGGTCCGTATTTGCGTGAGCGGAAAAGACAAGGTATCGATTGACTCATAATTTGAACTTAATAACCGGTTGTCTCGCTATGTAACGTAAAACTAAAAAGTTGTTTCTTAGTTTCAGAAATCCCTTCCTTTCTCATATTTTTTTATTACCTCAGCTGTTGGCAGTAACTTTGAGAAGGGTTATGCACTATGTTAATTTATCTTGTGAAAATTTTCTAGACTTAAAATTTGCGTAATGACATTTCCTTCGTTCATGCACGCAAGAAATTCCTCGCGTGATTCGTGATTGTATTGTATATTCCGGGTCAACACCCCGGGAGCCACCAGAGAGAGCGTTCGACATGCAAGTTGCACATTTTTGAACAGATTAGGTATGTTTCATCTTGAAAACATCGCTATTTTATCTCTCAAGTAAAATTCCTATATATATATTTTTAAACGACTGAATTTAAGGAAAGAAAATTGTGTATTCCGTGAGCTCTATTTTGACTGAGAAATGTAAAATGTCATTTCTTCTGTCAGCGCGTGTCAAGGCCTTGCATGATGGGAACGAGAGCAAGGCAAACACGCTATCAATTTAACGCAACTTGAAGGTTCTGTTTGGTAGTTCGAATGTTCATCAAAGGTTTTCCTGGCCATTTGATTAATTTTATCCCTTGCAGCGCATGGAAATAGGCAATGGATATGTAAAATAATGAAAATCTAGATGTGCGCGTTGCTTTTGTTGGCCGAAGAAATCACGACATGTTCAGTTACACAGTGTAAATTTAGAAGCAAATCACGAGAAGTAAAAACTAACAATGGTTTTTTTATGTACAATGGGTCACACATCGAAAGTCATGCAATCCATAGTCAATGCCAGGTAATTTCTGTAAAAAGTCTTAAAACATCATCTGTTATGGCTGAGGAAACCATCGCGCAAACAGAAAAACGAAAAAGAGGACGGTAATGTAAAGTACCAAGAATTGTTTCGAAGTTGGAAGCAAACGAACCTGATGAAGAAGAAATAAGCGATGACAATGTTCACTTCGACGAGGAGCCCGCCATTTCCGATGGAGTTAAAAAACGTTTTGATTCCTCTGGTTTAGTAGAGGCTAATGACAATAGCAACAGCGACGAAACGGAAAACACAGAAACAACGACATCACATGAAATTATTCTAGACAACGAGTCAGATGTAACTGAAGACAACCTGAACGACAGGCCTCGGGAAGAGGCCGAGGAGGGCAAAGGAGACCAGTGCTGCGGCTTTCGCGAATTTGACTTCATAGACAATACAGTTCTCGATGAATTTTACAGTTTTCTTCAAGATTCAACCATCGAAAAAAACGAGGAGTGCGGAGAGCAGGATGATGAAAGTGGCGATATAGTGTTTGAAGAAATTCTCGATGATCTGGATCGAGAGGAGCCTGAACTAAATCTTCATGAAACCCGTGATAAGCCTCTTTTCGATGGATGCCCTCTGACTGTTTCAATGCACGTTGCAATAATAACATTTGCAATGACCGAGCATTTGTCATGGAATGCACTATTCCACTTGCTCACTTTGATTTATTTCCACTGTCCTTCTCCAAATAACTGCGTGCAGACACTTAGAAAGCTCTGGGGACATTTTCGAAATCTGAACACCCCAATAGAATGGCACTACTACTGTAGACACTGCCAAGCTTACATTGGTACAGAGGAGCCGTCACGATCGTCCCATTGCACCAGCTGTAAGAAAGACTTTAGTACTGGTAGATCAAGTTCATGGCATTCCTTCATTGTTTTCCCGATTATAGCACAGCTGTCATGCTTTGTCCAAGAAAAGGGCTTTCTTGAACTTTTAAGGTACCGTTTTGACCATGAACATGACAAAGCAAATAGGGGTGTACCAGATAATATTGAAGACATAGTGGACGGAGACAACTACAAACGCTTTTTTGGTCCCGGCGGTTTCCTAAGAAATCCACACAACATCTGTTTTCAAATCAACACTGATGGTGTTGCACTCTTTAAGTCGTCAAAGTTTAGCATCTGGCCCGTGTACATAGTTATTTGTGATTTACCCCCGTCTAAACGTTATACGAGGAAGTACCGCATCTTTGCAGGACTGTGGTTTGGTTTTACTAAGCGAACATTTTCAACATTTATGAAGCCTTTTGTAAATATGATGCAGTCACTGTACAAAGATGGCTTAACAAGAAGCACTCCAGACGCAGAAACACCGATCACAATCAGGGCCCTTACGATAAGTAGCACTATGGATGCTCCAGCAAAGTGCCTTTTCCTTTGCATGAAGCAGTTCAATGGCGAGTGCGGCTGTCCGTACTGTAAGGAGACAGGGACAAACATAAGAACTCAAAAGTCTGGTAATTGCAGAACGTATCCTTACGTGGCAAAGAAAGAACGCCCAAAACAAGCGGAGCTCAGAGATCACCAGGGATTTTACAATGATGGAAAAGAAGCGGTGGAAAGGATTGCTAATGGAGTGAAGAAATCTGATGTTGATGGAGTGAAAGGCATCAGCCCAGCCTTTGGACTTCCAGGCTATGACGTGGTCAGTGGGACAGCCATTGATTACATGCACACTGTTCTCTTAGGAGTGGTCAAAACGCTGATGTCTTACTGGTTTGATGGTTCCTTCAAGAGAAATCCCTTCAGCTGTGCAAGCAAAATACGAATTTGCGATGCTAGGCGTTCACTTATCAAACCACCAAATACAGTGCAAAGAATTCCCAGGGGTCTTCAAGAAAGAAAGCACTACAAAGCTTCAGAATATAGAACGTGGCTGCTGTTCTATGCATTGCCAGTTATGGATGGAATTTTACCAGAAAAACAGTATCAGCATTTCATGTTGTTGGTACAGGCCATTTACATTCTTTTGAAGGAATCCATTTCGCCCGAAGATTTGACTAAAGCAAGTTTGCTACTTGAACACTTTTGCTTAAGAGCAAAACGGATGTATGATGAAAGAGTTGAGACTTTTAACCTCCATCAGTTGTTACATCTTCCCAAGTCCGTACAGAACAATGGCCCTCTTTGGGCATTCTCATGTTTTTTCTTTGAGGATTTAAATGGCGATTTAAGGGGTCTATTTCACGGGACTCAAAACGTAGAATCTCAAATAATTAAAGCAGTGTCAGTGATGCAGCACTTACCTGAACTTCAAGAAAGCCTGCCAGATTCACCTGTCAAGACATTTGCCATGCCTTGATAACAAAAAAAGAAATTGGACATTCGACAGAGCTGATCAATGAGGAAAAGAGGCTTTCGGTTGTTGGTTCAATGCAAATGGGTCTACCAAGTTGTCGTGAAGAAAGGCAAAAAATCGAAACCATTAATGGAAGAGAGCTTGAGGAAGAAACATGCGGTAAATTTTTGCGCCTCAAGAAAGGAAAAGAAGTGATACACAGTGAAGAGTACACCCGAGTGACGAGACGGCATACTGCCACTGTTGCCTTTCAAGATTTCAGTCAAGTCAGCTACGGGACAATAAGGTACTTTGTTAAATGCAGGGCTCCTTGTGTCAAATCGTCATGTCTTGAGGCAATCGCCTGCAGCTGTAAACGAAGCAACTATTTTGCAGTTGTTAAAAAATTTGAGAAAGACACTGAAAAACTATTTTGTTCTGACCTTTCCGGTCCTAAGGCAACAATTGAGCACCTCATAGCAGTTAAGTCTGACAACAGGCAGCTGCACTGCATTCATGTAGACAAGATACTTTACAAATGCTTTTTAATTGATACTGGTGGTGCTTCATTATATCTAGGAGTTGCACCAAACTCAACGGAAACATTTTAGTGCAACAGACGTTCCGGTGTCCAACTGTGCTTACTTCAATACTTGCATGTGCTGTGCAAGTGACATTTAACAAAAAATTATTATTCCCCAAATTCAGTCCATGACATCATATTAAATGGGGTGCGAGGCCAACAGAGCTAAAATAACTGCCATTAAATGGAAAGTAGAAGAGAAAATGGCTAAGCTGTGAGAGGTGTTGCCTTTTAAGTCCACCAGTATACTTTCAAATGAGACTTCTTAGGAACAATTTCACCAAAATTACAGTTTTAGTTCGCTAATTATACGAATTTTAAATGTTTGAGTCTAAAACATGGATTAGAAGGCATGACTGCCGCACCCTACCCCCTATGGCATTTTGTATTTTTCAACCTGTTATTGGTGGACAACTCCCGTAAGCAGACAGCCATGCTTGGTAGATTTTACTGCAGTTTGTTTTAGCTGTTAAAGTATCATTAATTTATTAGACTGTCACACATTGTTACAACAGGCATAACATGATTACACAAACAATGGTTGTGCAGGTCTGACTGGAATTCGTTATGAAGGTCCCTAAAAAAACACTTCTAATGGCACGTCAACAGCAAAATTAATGAAAGATTACCTTTAACATGACACAGGCTTTTATTTAATAGATACCTGAAGAACAGTAAAAGCTTATTATATGTCACTAAAAAATATTAAGCTTAAACCACATATAACTGAGGGCTCAATCAGTGGAAAGAGGGTGTATTGGAGACATATTAATATACTAAGGCCAAATTGACACCTTATACACAGCAGATAAAAATTGTCAAGGTAAAGATGCATGGTTTATCATGTTTCCACCAATATTGCTATTAAGCGAGAAAAACAGGCCTAATTATTTAGGTAGCACAGTATTGGGTCACTTGGGTGACAATGTTATGGCAAAATTGATGAGAGTCAATTAAGTCGCCTTAAACCCTCTTTCCCTACCATTACAGCCCTTATAATTATATACAAGGAAGTCAATATGCAAATTAACATTTTAACACATTGTAAAATATATGTTTCAGGTACTTATAACGTTTTGGACATGCGTCCTCCTTATTAAAATACATTTTAGGTATGTTGTACACCCAGGAGTAAGGAAGTCAATTTATAATAGCATTGTGAGATATGTTTAAGGTACTTAACCGTTTGCACGTCAAGATATTAAGATACATTTAAGGTATGTTTGTGCGCTCAGAAACATCAAATACATTTTTAATATGTTTTTTCTACAAAAAAGGTACTCATTAAAGCTAGTATGCCTGGTATGCCTTGAAAATACACTTTTGGTATGTAATGCTAAAAACATACCTCATAATGATATGTATATCAAAAATGTATCCCTAGCACCCCAAAAACATATCAAAAAATTCGTGTGGGTTATTAGACAGGAAATTCCTGTCTAATAGACAAATAATGGTGCACTTTTTGTGTATTAACTGAAAGTGTCACCAATGTTGAAAACACAAACTTTTCAGACCTTAGCCGCCATTACCGAAAAAAATGTCGAGGGCATAAACAGCACAATGAATGAACCACCCAATAAAAAATACTATATAACAGGAATGACACTAGGTATTTCTTTCCATTTAGCCAAAGTGCGACATTGTTTTCGTCTTGCAAGAACTGTTTTCCACAAACTTTTCGACATCGCAATGCGATCGACAGGCGATAACTGTGAGCGAGTCCGTTCGATGTTCATGCCGTTAACACGAAAAGCCCTTTGTACCCAAATTTCACCATCACAAGGGAGTATTTCATTACTTTTAAACTCACCAAAAGGCAATAACTATTAAATTAACCTTAACTCGTTCTAATTATTTTCGAATTGGAAATCTTTTGCACAGTACTCTGCAATGTTTATTCCGCAACTATAAACTCGCTCACCATGATCATGACAAACAATGTGCTCTTGTTATTTTTAAAGGAATACTTTTTTCTTCAGAGAATTCAACTAGTGTGACATTTGAAAAGGGTCTTTTAGTAAAGTGGAAATTTTGTTGCTCAAAATATAGTTATGTCAGTTGAGAGCAGCACGTAGTTGCCGCGAATAACAACCAACCCGAGCATTAGCTTCGCACTTTTTGCTTATTAAGAGCGCCTGTCTGTAAAAATCAGACAGAATCAAAATTCCGTGGCAAGGGTGAAATATTCGATTTCTTTTATATTTTAATGTTAGATAGGTTAGGGTATAACTAAAATCACTGGATACTTTTTTTGGCAAAATATCCTTTTATTTCAAAGAAAAATGCAAATAACGAACTTCCGTTAAAATCGCCATTTGAAGCAGTAAATTGTGACATCAATTTGAGGCGTTCGCGTGCAAAAACAAATCCCTCTGTCGTCTTTTAAACACTCAATTTTACTTTTGCAATCTCTCAAGAGGTTCAAAACTGATTTTGGTAGAAACTGCGTTGTTCTTTGTGTTTGAAATAATTTAATTTTGAAAGTGTACATTTCTCATCAGGAAAAGTACTTCGTGAATTAAATCATTTTTCACCATGTGCTAAACCTTCAAATCGATTCAGCTTCTGGCTGTTGAATTAAGAAAAGATGTTCTCAGGATTACTGCAAATATTTCTTTGGGCAAATGATTGAGAGCGACCGGCGAGAGCTTTTCAAAGTTCATTAAAATGCAGGTTATTTGACCCTTCTTGGCAACATTCCATTTGCGAGTCACGCATATCTTTTAATGTGTTTCGACCCATATGAGATCGAAAACGTCAAACAGAAAAACAGTTCGAAATGCTCTTACCTCATTTGTTTTAGAGGACAGGTCCAGAGGCCATTTCCGAGTGATTCTCTTGCCGTTCGACGTATTTTGGTCTTGTTGATGACGTCCAGTGAACGGGGGCCTCAGAGGGGAGGGTCATCAGTGAAAGTGAGCACCAAAAGGGGAGGGCCATACCTCATGTGAGCTATTCAAGGGAGGGTCACACATCTTTTCCAGAATTCTTTAATGAGAATTTTTTGATGTTGCTTTCCATTTTTCTTACAGGTTAAGTTTTTCTTTTCACCTACTTTGATTTAATTTGGTGTTTTATTATAGGTACTAGGTTACATTTTTACATGTATATTGTGCCATCGCACATAGTTTTTCTCCGAGGACTCGTGTCCTTTTCCATCCCTATCAAGAAGTACTTGACTCAGGTATCATTTCTTCAGCTTCTTGCTGTTGGCTATCCGCTGCCTGATCTCCTGAGTCGTTTAGTTCTGAAGAGTTACTAGTAGATCCAACAATGCGCTCTACCCTGTCGGAAATGCCGGAAATATTTGTTTTTGAGAGGCAGATTTCGCATGCTAAACAACTAAACCTTTCTGTTAAAATAACCAACAGCAATGCCGGCTAGTCGGAGAAAGAAGCGCGTGTATTTTCCCTTAGATATTTTATGTTCAAAACTTTTATAATACTCAGATACTTCCATATTCAAACTTCAGCTATAAAACGTAAATATCCCACACTGATTGTTCGCATTTTCCTTGTTTCAGCACGCACACATTCAATATCGAGATATATTCATATTCAAACACTTTGCGTTCACAAGCGAAACGTTCTGAGGTTTCTACAACATGGAACATACCATGTTGTAGTGAGAGGAGGGTCGCGCTTTTGTCAGTCACCTAAAGGTGGGGGGTCAGGAGTTTTTTTATTAAAACGCAAGGGAGGGCCCCCCCCAAGAAAAAACGTACCTTCCCTAAAAAGGGTACGTGTACTAGCTTAAGTTAAAAACCTATTCAAAACGTGGAGTCCAGAACATTAAAATCGTTTTTATCAGGGAAATTGCGATGTGACTAACTAGTTTGTGCTTATTGTTTTGGCTTAGAGGGGGGACCTCCGACTTTTTTTTTCACAAATCCTACATATTTACATACATGAATTGCTTCGTTACACAGAAGACGGTTGTTGTTGCCTTCCATTTTCTTGTTGTCGGAGTTTGTGGTTACAAAACCAGACGAATCAAAAGCTTGAAAACAATTGTTCCCTTACTTTCATGCACCAAGAATACCCAGACCAGTAGAAGGGGGAGGGGCGGGGGGCTCGAGCCCCCAGAATTTTGGGAAGTTGAAAAAACATTACAATAAATGAGCCCAAAAATATATAATTAAAACGAATTAATGTGCAACAAATAGTCTTAAATGCTGATGCTAAAAGTTCCTTTTATAATTTTACAACCTTTAACAGGGTTTGACATCTGTTGAGTCACTAGCCACCAGGCAAGTGGGCTTCAAAAATCTACTAGCCCAAGGATCGAAAAACACATTAAAATATATGCGTGACTCGCGAATGGAATGTTGCCAGGAAGGGTCAAAAAACCTGCATTTTAACGAACTTTGAAAAGCTCTCGCGTCGCTCCCAATCATTTGCCCAAACAAAATTTTGCAGCAATCCTGAGGAAATCTTTTCTTAGGTCAACAGCCAGAAGCTGAATCGATTTGAAGGTTTAGCACATGGTGAAAAATAATTTAAATCACAAAGTACTTTTCCCGATGAGAAATGTATACTTTCAAAACTAAATTATTTCAAACACAAAGAACAACGCAGTTTCTGCCAAAATCATTTTTGAAGCTCTTGAGAGATTGCAAAAGTAGATTTGGGTGTTTTAAAGACACCAGAGGGATTTGTTTTTGCACGCGAACCCCTCAAATTGTTGTCATAATTTACTGCTTCAAATGGCGATTTTAACGGAAGTTCGTTATTTGCATTTTTCTTTGAAATAAAAGGATATTTTGCCAAAAAAAAGTATCCAGTGATTTTAGTTATACCCTAACCTATCTAACATTAAAATATGAAAGAAATCGAATTTTCCACCCTTGCCGCATTATGTTTGATTTTTACAGACAAGCGCTCTTAAACACTTTTCACAACAAAAGTTCCCGCGAAAAGTTTTTCATACAGCTAAATGCTTACTGCTGGCTAGAACCCAGCAGAAATAACCTTCTTTCACTTTTAATAACCCCAAAATATAAAGCAACAAAAATTGTTTTTCGCGAACTCAACCGTCGGTGCGATGCACGCGGAAAAGCGAACATCACGCACTTTTAGTCGATTACACAACATTGACAACAAACAGGGCTGGTCGGTGGGTGTTGCTCTCAACGCACTCAGTTATCACTGTTTAAAAAACGGAGTAAATCAAATATTAATTTGAAAGCTGTTGCACTTTTAACGGCATTGAAAATATAAACCGGCCTGGAAATGAGTCATCGTGCTTAACCGAAACCGAATGTCACGCAGTTTCAATCTATTAAACAACATTGGCAGCAAGCTAGCCAATGGATGTTACTCATAACGCACTCAGTTGTCTCTGTTTAAAAGCCGAGTACGTCGAATAGTAAATGGATAATTCCTGCTTTTTCTACGGAAACAAAAATACACTGTCTTAAATTTTTTTGCCTTCCTTAATACTTTTCGCACAATTTCATTAACCTGCCGACAAGCTAAGGATCTCTTTGATCAAACATAACTTACGTACAACTTATTAAGCTTGTACACAATTCTGTTTGCATTAAAAAAGAAAAGAATCTGTCACTTCAAAGAACGTATCTTGGTGAGAGTTTCATTTTACGCTCCGTACCCAGATATCGGTTAATTTTTGACTCATTTTGCGTCCAGATTGATCTTTACAGTCTGAAATGGAATTTCACCAAAGAGACTTAAGAGCTCGTGCCTGAGAGAGTAGGGCAGGCCCGGAAATAGGGGTCAGCCGATTTGCCTCAAATTTAGGTCACAAAGTTGATCCTAAAAGTTGTGTAACATGCCAAAGTTTTAGCTTCATCAACCTTATTTGGGCTGAGTTCAAGATATATGCTTTTTGGGCCCCTCCGTGAGACTGAACCCAGCAGAAATAAACTTCTTTCACTTTTAATAACCCCAAAATATAAAGCAACAAAAATTGTTTTTCGCGAACTCGACCGTCGGTGTGATGCACGCGGAAAAGCGAACATCACGCACTTTTAGTCGATTACACAACACTGACAACAAACAGGGCTGGTCAGTGGGTGTTGCTCTCAACGCACTCAGTTATCACTGTTTAAAAAACGAAGTACATCAAATATTAATTTGAAAGCTGTTGCACTTTTAACGGCATTGAAAATATAAACCGGCCTGGAAATGAGTCATCGTGCTTAACCGAAACCGAATGTCACGCAGTTTCAATCTATTAAACAACATTGGCAGCAAGCTAGCCAATGGATGTTACTCATAACGCACTCAGTTGTCTCTGTTTAAAAGACGAGTACGTCGAATAGTAAATGGATAATTCCTGCTTTTTCAACGGAAACAAAAATACACTGTCTTAAATTTTTTTGCTTTCCTTAAGAGGCTCTGACTGTAAATATCGAGAATCATTGGACAAGCTCAAAAAGTCGAAAATCCTGGTAACTTGCCAGAAGAACACCTTTGGGGAGCTATCTTCGAAAATATTGCTTAAACCTTCTGTGATTTTATTGTTTTCGAGAAATTCGGAAAAACGGTTTTGCTTAATTAATTATGCAATAATCAGGTTTAAAATTAAACAAATTGTATGCGCCTGTTTGTAAACAACTTGCAACGCCAGAAAACAATTTTAACTTTAAATGATAGCAATACTCTTCTACTTTCTATCAATGGGAATTGCATGGAGTTTTGCTTTATTTATGTGGTTTGGTGGTTCTTTGAAACAAAGGCATTTTGCGCACCTCCGAAAAAGGCAAAAATTAGTAAACTTCAGAGGCTTAAAATAGGTCTTGGTATGTCTAATATTGAATTGAAATAAACACTGTGATAAAGTTTGGCCCTACTTCTATTATGATATGAAATAAAAAATCTGGGCAATTCAGGCTCGCGCTGACAAAAACAAAAATTAGCGAACCATTGTTGCCAAAATTTGCATAAATTTGGATAATAGGAAAAAAAACTGTAATGGAAGGACGACTTGAAATATGACAAATCGTTTACCGTAACTATTTTTAGATGGTCTTTCTACTAGATGATGCATTTGCTGGTATCTTCATTTATCTTTCTGAAGAATTACGAACAAATTTGGAAAATTGTTGGTGAAACTTAAGAGTGTAGTGGATTATCATATTTTGTCAGATGCCTTTACTCTGCAGCACCAGTGGCCTTTCTTTGTTATTTGCAGTTTCTTTGGGAAAATACTAATGTTCTCGAAAATCCAAACGGTTTCTTTTATTAATCATTAAAGTTGACGTACACGTATAAATTGAGAGCTGAAATGGCTGTGTAAGGTTAAGGAACACAAAGTACCACTCAAAATAATCAAGTCACGCAACCGATCACTGCACGTTCATGCAAACGTGAAAATATTCTTCAATGAAAATCTTTTCCTCCAAAACTGTGAAAGAGTTCTCGGCGATCTTGCAAAGTAAAACCAAACAAACTGTGTATTGATATCTCTTAGATATACAGCCGCATTAAGAACTCATAAATACCAATCCCGCTGCCAGGATGTCCGTGGTTTGCGTTTAATTTTAAACATATTTATACAAGTGTAATAATATTGAGAGAAACAGCACATGTTTTGACAAATACGTATAAATCATAATAATAATGATGCACTTTTACTTCCTGGCCAAAATAGTGTCATTTCAAAAAGTCGCCCAAAATCTTAGAAGCCGTTTGAAAAGAGCGATCGAGTCACTTACACAACAACATACTATGTCACAGTTTTCTTCTCTCGAAGAGAAAGGTGTCTTATGTATACGAAACTAATTCTAGACTTGCCTGTCTGAATTTTCGTCCCAGTAGAATATCAACTACACATGACAGTATGCCCCAAACACAGGGATGCGTACGGTATTCGCTGGAGAACTAGCCATGCATAAAACAGCGGCCAATGTAGGAGACCGCATTCAAAAACTGCCATAAGTAGGTTGACAAATTGACAAAAATATTCACGTGACACGGGTCACGTAACAGCTTGTGTAGAACTTTTAAAACATCTTCTCCTTCTCTTTAGTTTTACGTAGAAATAGTATAAGCCCAAAACAGTGCAAGAATAGATTGAAGAAGTGTTTTAGTTCATTCTTTGTGTGTCTTCAGTGAATAAAATCCTCTAAATTGAGCTCACCCAAACTACTACTTTTCATTTCATTCATTTCATTATGCAAATTTTGGCAACACTGGCTCGCTAATTTTTGTTTTTGTCAGCGCGAGCCTGAATTGCCCAGATTTTTTATTTCATATCATAATAGAAGTAGGGCCAAACTTTATCACAGTGTTTATATCAATGCGATATTAGACTTACCAAGACCTATTTTAAGCCTCTGAAGTTTACTAATTTTTGCCTTTTTCAGAAGTGCGCAAAATGCCTTTGTTTCAAAGAACCACCAAACCACATAAATAAAGCAAACCTCCATGCAATTCCCATTGATAGAAAGTATAAGTGTATTGCTATCATTTAAAATTAAAATTGTTTTCTTACGTTGCAAACGGTTTTAAAGCAAGCATTTTCAATTTGTTTAATTTTAAGCCTGATTATTGCGTAAAAATTAAGCAAAACCGTTTTTCCGAATTTCCCGAAAACAATAGAATTCCAGAAGGTTTAAGTAATATTTTCGAAGATAGCTCCCCAAAAGTGTTCTTCTGGCAAGTTATCAGGATTTTCGATTTTCTGAGCTTGTCCGCCGATTCTCGATATTTACAGTCAGAGCCTCTTAATACTTTTCGCACAATTTCATTAACCTGCCGACAAGCTAAGGATCTCTTTGATCAAACATAACTTACGTACAACTTATTAAGCTTGTACACAATTCTGTTTGCATTAAAAAAGAAAAGAATCTGTCACTTCAAAGAACGTATCTTGGTGGGAGTTTCATTTTACGCTCCGTACCCAGATATCGGTTAATTTTTAACTCATTTTGCGTCCAGATTGATCTTTACAGTCTGAAATGGAATTTCACCAAAGAGACTTAAGAGCTCGTGCCTGAGAGAGTAGGGCAGGCCCGGAAATAGGGGTCAGCCGATTTGCCTCAAATTTAGGTCACAAAGTTGACCCTAAAAGTTGTGTAACATGCCAAACTTTTAGCTTCATCAACCTTATTGGGCTGAGTTCCAGATATATGCTTTTTGGGCCCCTCCGTGAAACTGATTTTTGTTCTATTTTTAGCAGTTTTTAAATCTTCATTTCCATTGTTGGAAAAAGTTTGAGGGAAATAAATTGTCATTTTCTGTTAGCCTGATCCTTAAGCTTTTTAAACAAAAAGAATATGGCTAACGGGAATATGCTTGCTTCCCACGGCATTAGTCTGAAATGCTGTCTCTTTCAGGCCTATAAAGAGAAACCGGAAATGGCCTAACTTTAAGTCGTATTGTTTTGTATGCCCAGTGTTGAAACCATAAAATTCTAAGAGTACTGTAAAGTACAACCCTAACTTAATAACTAACAAGAAGAAAATACTAAGGTTTAGGCTTTTTTCACTTTGTAGACATCCACTGAAGATAGCGATGGAGCCACCTGCCGTCAAGCCATTTTTTAAATTAAAAATTTGTGTTTTCACCTTTTTTGGTGACAAAAAAGTAAATTGCTGCGAAAAAACAGCAAACTGTTTAATCACATCAGATGTTACAAGTATGGCTTAGGAAATTATTAATTTCCACTCTTTTTCCATAAAATGTAATTGTGAATAAAATCCAACATGGCGGTCATCTTGGTCGTCATTTTGGATAATGACGCAGCTCCCAAGCAGCATCACAACCCAAATCAACCTAATCTTATAAAGCACATCGTGGGCTAAAAGCAAAATCTTTAAACGACATACCCCTCAAGGGGGGGGGCAAATCTACCCAACCTCACCCCCCCGCCCCTGTACTGGGGTATAAGTTTGGTTGCGCGTCCAAGGGTAATGTCAATTCTTGTTGGCAGACATACCTTAAAAGAAATACCTTCTGAAACCGTCCAAGATAAAATGATCTGCAACCGCGCTGTTGCCAGGCAGCTACAGCTGGGCCAAGCAAAATGTGTTGAAGAGACTGACAACTTCTTTTTCATAGGACAAATTACTATGAAACAGTGTGTATGTCTTAATGTTGAAGGGAGCAGTGACGAACCTCAGGTACGCAGTGGATTCAATTTCAAGTGCAAGTCTTGGCTATCAGTTGCACGATTGCTTTTTACAGTCCTTTTCTTTCTGTTTTTTTTCCTTTTTCTGTTATTTTTTTATAGATTAAGAACTGATGATAAGCTTGCTTTCTTTATGCATCGAGCTGGAAGTTAACACCAAAGAACCTTGTTTTGGTGAGCTGACACTCGATAAGATGCTGGCCCACTTCTTCTTAATTATGTTGTATGCTGTGTCTTGCTCTTCCTTGAAAATGTGACATTTGGTATCCAAATGGTGCTGAAGTTCTTCGTATTAATAGGAAACATCTTAACGCAATCTTCCTCCAAACAAGAGACAGGCCGAACGAATCCAGGGAAGCGGGCAGCCACTGCACCAGGACATCTAGATCGTGAAGGAAAAGGAACAATAACTTTAATCTCAGTGTTTCTTTGGGCTTTCGTAATCACCAAGGAATATGGTAAGCTTTCCACGCGCGGATGCCATTTTCATTCAACTGGAAGTTGTTAAGGCAGCTGAGTCCCGGAAGTATTTTCACAGTTACAGAATTTACAGCTCTTTGAACGGTGGGTTACAATAAATCTGTGTAGAACGGCAACAAACGTATCCTTCTTTGTTTTTGCTCCAATGATTACCACCTGAAACTCTGAACAAGCTTTCTTTAATACGTGGAGCCGGAGCTTTCTGAGCTTCCCCTGTTCAGTTAGCTGACAGAAGTTATGACCCTGAAACAAGATTGGGTGATCTGCCTGCACCTTGGTTTCTGCTACCTGCTGCAAAGCTTGTAAAGGTTTGTCCTGGTTGATTGGCTCTTCGTCCTCACTGTCAAAGGTTTCGATGCCTCCTTCGACACTCTTTACACGCTGAGACTTTGAAAGAATGGAGAAGAAGCTGGCAATCTGCTTGGGAGGTACGCCATTCATGTGGCTGGAATAATAAACCACCATTTGAACTCCGCGCATGTTTCATTTCATGTTCTACTTGCTTTGCATCAGCTTTGTTACCTTTCTGTGCTCCATCATTGAACTTGTTGATTAGGTAGGTCCTGATGTTCTCAGACATCCTGGTTGACTTTTGGACGGTTTTAAGAGCCCAACCTTCAAATGTGGGTTGGTTTCTTACATCAGATTCACAGGATGTTTTCATTTGCGACAAAGAACCTTGTTTTCGTAAGCTGACACTCGATAAGATGCTGGCCCACTTCTTCTTAATTATGTCGTATGCTGTGTCTTGCTCTTCCATGAAAATGTGACATTCGGTATCTAAATGGTGCTGAAGTTCTTCGTAAGTAGAAAACACTTTAACACAACCTTCCTCCAGACAAGAAAACAGGCCGGGTGAATCCAGGGAAGCGGCAGCTACTGCACCAGGACATCCAGATCGTGAGGAAAAAGGAACAAGAACTTTAATTTCAGTGTTTCCTTGGGCTTTCGTAATCACCAAGGAATATGGATAATATTTCCCCTTTCCAACTTGGTAAGCTTTCCACGCGCGGACGCCATTTTCATTCTACTGGAAGCTGTTAAGGAAGCTGACTCCCGGGATTTTGCTTACTTCTGCATTGAGGTTTTCTTTGTTGATTTCAACCACAGCAAAGCGGCATCCTCGCACTCCTCCGTGGGATTCCAGTGCAATTTTCATCTCCCCAGCAGTGGTCACATCATGACCCTCATTGACCCAATGCCGGATGTGCGTTTTCATGGATGCAATTCTTCTGTCACAGATATCCTTTCCTGATTGCAAATCAGAAAAGTCGTAACGACTAAACACAACGCCGTGTCTGTCTCCCACGGCCTTGAGACTCAAAATGAGTTCGGTGTTGTGGTAACATCCAGCATTATCAGAACATAAATAAACTGTCGCGATGTGCGGGTCTTCCATCTTGATCATACTGATCGTGTGCTCTACAATTGATGCGATACTGAACCAGTCCTGAACACACGAGTCCAACAGGTGGACAAACGTTTCCACCTCAAGTTTGTTATCTTCTCCTCTCTTAATGGCACATGACACGTGCCAGCTTTTGCCACGCTTACCAAAGAAGTCATCCATTCTTTCACGAAACTTCGTGGCCTCAAACTTCATGGCCCAGTCCATGATTATCAAAGTACTTGCTCTATCAAGATTAACAAGGATGTCGTGTTTGGCCTTCTCTCGCACAATGGTACGAAAAAGATGGGCCTTCTATAAATGAATGGCATTGGTAACTTGATTACTGTCATACTGCAACCTTGCCCTCTGTTCCTCTGTCAGGGGAACATTCTCGTTGGCTAACTTGCTGTTAATTTCATCACCTGTGCATGCAAGCCTGAAGCATTCCTTACAGGAAAGGTCATGTTCATGGCTGCATGACCCGGAGTACTTGGGGTTGTTTGGATTACTGAGCGAAAAGATGGTACAGTGATCTTTGCATCTTTCCTCGCTGCTTATGTGGGTCTTGTAGCTGGTCTTGAGATATCTTTTGCCGGCCTTTAAATCCTGTGCAACTGTATTTGCCCAGCTGAAATCAACCCCATTTTCTTGCAGTAAGATCACAACAGATTTCAATTTCTCAAATGCTTCAGCTCCTTCTGTTGCAATGTAGTCAAGTCCCTGTAAAGAGACCTGTTTTGATGCAGTAACTTTGGTATTGCCTGACAATACGAGATGGAATCAAAGTTCGTATTGCCGCTCCACTATCCAGCTTCAATGATTTTGTACCATACGGCACGTCATGTAAAAGGGCGGACGAGGAAATGAATTCTAAAAAGTGATCAGTTTTTGTTGTGTCAAGTCGCATTCTACGGATTTCTGGAGGATTGTGGTGTTTTCCTGGTCCTCTTAAGTCAGCATGTTTGGGGCTTCGTCAATCTGCCGCTTTGAAGTACCTGGGATCATTTCCTGCAACTGGCTTTCGTAAAGGCATTGACAAACAACGACAGTATCTGCAAGCGAGTATGTCTATTATCAGCTAACTTGTAAGCCTCCACTAGCCTTTTTGTGACATCATCCCGCTTTGATTGGACAAACGGCATTGATTGCACGGTGGAAAACCACAAATCCGGCTTCATTTCCTGGTGCAAGACACTTCAAAGTTACTTCGATAACCTCTCTAGCCTTACGCACATATTAACCCTGCTGATGCTCTCCTAGCTCAGACCACAGTGATCTCAAAGTACTCTGCATTGGACTTATCCTGCCATCTGAAATTTCAATGATGGCATCGCTAAGCAGCTCACGTTTTCTCCTCAGTTTTTCAACCTTGTCAATATATAGACTGCCGTCAAGGCTTGTTTCCAGAGATGAGGCTAGTGAAGCATCCAGCAGCGACGAACAGTGTGTATTTGACGTCAATGATTTATCCAGAAAAACCTCTTGATCCTCGCTCATTGAAACTTGGCTTTCCTGTAACGGTTAAAAAAATAACGACTTAAAAAAATAAAGAGATAACTAAAGTTAACCTAGCGGAATGGCGAAATATCAAAATACTTTAAGGAGTTAGCATTGCGGTACGGACACATCCACTGGCTATTAAGGTATTAAAAGATCTAAAGATTGTGAAATACCTAGGGGGTGGGTGGGGGTACTCCCCACCCCACCGGCCACCACCCCCGGGGATGATCGAAGGATTTTTTTGGTAGGAAAATTTGGCAACTACTTTTTGAGGTGGCTTGACTTAAGTAGGGATTGTTTTGGGCATTCAAAACAATCTGAAGTTTCGTGATAGTGCCCGCGTATCCTAACCGTGTAGTTCTGCGATTATTAAAATAAAAATACAACTAAGCTTATTTTGCGGTGGTTTTAATGGTGCCGCATTACATTGCATCTGTTTCATAACACCGGTTATGCAATTCGCGTTATATCATTTAATCATTTCTGGAAATTTTTAAGGCTCGGAAATTCGGCATGGGATTTTTAGGGGGTTAATTTTTGGTCCGGGGACGTTTTGATTTTTGCCCCCATTCGATCATCCCCAAAATCCGGAGTACCCGCCTGGGGTGAAATGAAGATGGTAAAAGGGGCGTGTGGTATACAACTAGGGAAGGGATGGTGCTCTGTGTGTGTTAGTGCTTTGTGTGCGTGTGTGTGGTGTGTGCTGGGGGGTGGGGGGGGGGGTTCAGTTCTGTCTTATTTCCATACGTTAATTTATACCAGCGCTTAATCAATAAAACATTACTTTTCGAGGAACACATCTGTGCCATCTCAGCATTTCAATATTTTTTAGATTTCACTTTTCATGCAATCATCTGTTTTCTTTTTACTTCAACATGTTCAACAGTTACATCTTCCAAGTAGCGCATGGCGAGGGGTGGGGGGTCGGTAAGGCAATTCAGCAATTCATTCCAGACCTTAATCTGCAAATGGTAAGAGATCTTAATTCCCAGGTATACATTTATCATTATATTTGTACATTGCCACTTTTGTCTGAGACTAGACTCAACTTTCCACGAAGCTATCGAAAAAACTGGGCTTCGCACTGTCACGCAACGGTACTAACTGCGCGCAGCTGGAAAAGTATTTTCAACTTCTAATTTTATTTTCACCAATATGAAACGACGAGTGTATCTAATTGTTTAGTTTCCGTCTTCTGGAAGTAGATTGCTTGAAGATTGAGAAGGGAACATTTTCCACTGTACGAAATCCGAGTTAATGCAATAAGCCAAAGTTTTTATGAGATGGGAGTTTATTTACATTACCTCTGGGTTGCTCTCAGCTACAATTTCGGGAGTTAATGGAAGTTCAGGTATCTTTTGATCAAAGCAATCTTTGCAAATAGCTTTGTTAGAAAAAAGAAACAAAACAACAGCATAAGTTTGACAATACAACCCTTCAACATAATATTTTTCTATTTCGTACCACGCATTGTTCATTTCATACAGGGAGCGGTAATTAACATTTGGTCACTTATAAAAGCATGCATAATCAGGAATACTTACGGGATGCAATAGGTATAACAATCCTGGTCTCCTGATATATTCTGTCTGAAATGTCGGCAGTTACTTTCTTGGGTTTCTTTAATTTTGTCTTTTCACCTTTATGAAGAGGGTGTTGGCAAGGGCGACTTAACTCTCGTAAACGAGTAAATTTTCGGCGATGACGCGGGCAAATTGTAATCTTACTCATCTCATCATTTTCTACACCAAACCTTCCACCTTGGTTAAGTATAAGCTTATATTCTGGAAAATGCTGCACTCTGTCCGATGCTGTGGTTTTACTGCCTGCGGCACCAACTCTCACCAGCAGGTGTGTTACATCTCGGTCCAAACTTATTAAAGGAAGACTCATGGCTGGCTCACACGGCTTGGAATTGTCTCTTGCACCACAAATATCATAATCCTCCCAAAAGGTACATTTGACAGAGGACATCGCTTCCACTTTTCGGCCCAAGGTAGTGTACCTTTAGAGGTATTCTTCATGTGGATTGTTTTCGCTTAAACTTAAAAGCGACAAACTAAATTTAGATGCCTTGATTAAATTAATGAGACACGTTCACGTGCAAGTCAATTTCAAAAACAAACAACAAGGGTGTATTTTCGGCTACCTGTGCAAGTCTTCCAAAATAGTAAAACATGCTCACTGATACAATGGCCACTCATTGTCCCGGGTAGAGGATTAAGATATAGGAGCCGCGATTCCGGAGACAAGAGTGGTGAATGCGATGAATAGCAAATGAGGTAGTGAGATGTGTCGCCAAAGGGGAGGCGGGAGGGGACGCCGTACGATAGCTTTTGCCCACCGGCTTAATTGTGAGAATGGCGATGAAACGACCCTGGCAAAGGTTTAAGAACCTTCCGAAAGTCCCTGGGGATGACATTACATGTCCTCGTGCATAAACAACCTCAAACAAGGTTGTTCATTTGACGCGGGAGTGAGAAATCGTGGTCATCTCATCAGTGAGAATAGTAAAACATGCTCACTGATACGATGGCCACTCATTGTCCCGGGTAGAGGATTAAGATATGGGAGCCGCGATTCGCTCCGACACGCAGCTTTGCCCGTTACTGTCCCCGCAAACCTGCTTGACTTTACGCTGGGAGACGTCACCTTGCGATGGCTTTAATGAACGTTTCTCTCCATAACTTAATTAAACAATAAAAACCCTTCCCCAACCCCCTGGTTTATCTATTTGAAAGCAAGTTCCCAGTTTTTAAGTTCATTGTTCGTCTGGAAGGTCTGAGGTAGTAAGGCAGCTTGGGGAGAAGAACCTTCTGCTGACTTGGTTGAAGCTGCAAGAGTCGATGCGGTATGCCCAGAGTCCATGACTTTGCTGCATTGAGAGTAGTATTCTGCTGTGGCGAGTGATTTCCACCCCACGTGCCTTGCAACGTCTTCTTGTGACACACCCAAAAGAGCGAGGGTTATGGCGCAGCTACTTCGAAAGCTATGGGCGGACTCGCCCTGGTAGAGGTTGAGGGATTTCAAGTGTAGAGTCAAACGGTTCCTGACAGCCGAACCCATGAAAGGCGATTCAGTGACTAGTCCTTTCCTATCTGTGACTCTAAACAGATAGCCATCTCTTAAGTTCATAGCCATTAGGTCACACATGTTGACATACAGCTTGATATTGCCGACAGGGCACACAATAGGGTTCTCGCATCTCTTCACTTTGAAAATGTTTGTATCCTTGCCTCTGAGGGTTTTCCCGAATGTGTGGCGGAACAAGAGGAACTGTCCGTCGGCAGAAGTAAGGACTTCTTTAGTGAACAGGGGACCTAGATCTGAGGCTCTGTCGCCAGCATAAAAATTGAGGCAAAAGAAAGCTAGGTCCCTTGCGTGGAGGAAGCGTGAAACCGGTGAGATATCCTTTTGGGAGGCCTTTTCTCTTAAATATGCGCATAGACGCGTCAATTTCTCGAAGAAAATTGGGATAGCCTGCTTTGGTGTGACCATAGAGATTGCTGGTTCCTCTCGGACAGTCTTAAGGTACGCCTTGACGCTCCTGTGGGAAGCCGGGTTACCTACACCCAACAAGTCGTTCCACTCTCCCCCGCGCCCTATGTCTGCAAAGAGTGATCTGAGCTTCCCAATCATACTATCAACAGTCCCCGCAGCCAATCTCGATGGGCATGGGCATGGGTCGGGACGCTTGGACCCAAACAAAGGACAAGATGGAATGTGTACTTTGCTCTTCCCTGAATTGTCCTTCCACACCAAAAAGCGTGCAATATCATTAGGAGTTGCATTGTAGACAGACTTGGGATGAGGTAGAGGAAACGTTCCAATTCTAGGTGTAATTTTGAGATCTGCTTTTGGTATGCTTTGTTTTGGCTTACGCCCTGAAGGGTTCGTAGGCGGGCGTCTATTCCTGACAGGTCCAAGGGAAACTTGAGAGCGGAGTTGCTGTTGCTAGCGGGTTTTCTATTATAACCACATCTTTGGCAAAATAAGAAAGTGGAGTCGTTGGGATACGCGCACATGGGGCACTGAACCGCCGGAGTCCAGAGTCTTGGCACTTCGGGTAGAGCCTGCAAAATACCCAGAACAAAGCGTACTGTGAGTTAAAGGCGAACGTAAGTAAGAATGAATGACACATGCTACCAACAATATGATAGTTTTACTGAAATTAAGGAAGTTTGGAAGAATTAATTTCTTTGATCAACCAACATAAATATAGCATAGATGTAAAGTACTGTTCATTGCTAATGCTAGATAAGTAGTTTATTCTTCTAAATTTGAAACGATTAAGACCCAAAGGTCCCACATCAGGGGGCGCCTTTCCCAGCTTGTATTGCCCGTCTTGGATGGGAACAGAAGGACATCGGGATCTCCTTTGGAACCCAGTTTAAAGGAAGCGATTGAACAACGGGACAGTAAAGGCTACCAGTACTGCCTTGGGGATAGATCAGGTGCCACCATGGTGAAGACACCGGCCTGCGGCTTAAGATCCTTGAGAAGTGGACCGATGAGGGAGAAAGGCGCGAAAACGAATGCGTTTTCGTGGTTTGGTACCTGCTGGGAAAACACATTGATGCCGGATGAGCCAGCGCACGGGAATGGCGAAAAGAATCGCAAAGGGCGACCAGAGGCATTGCATCTAACGTTGTCTGGTAACGCCATGAGATCCAAGCTATAGGGGCCGAACGCTGCTTCGACGGTGCGCCAGGATGATGGTGAAAGGGTACAATCTAATTCGGACACGGTGCGAGAAAGAGAATCCGCAATATTTAAGGCAGATGGAACAAAATGTACAACTAATGAAATGTTGTGTTCCAAAGAGAAGGTAAACAGATCCTTCATAACCTCTGAGATAACGGGAGACTTAGAGATCTGATGGTTCCAGCTATCTACGACAGCCTTGTTGTCGACAAAGGCATCTAAGTGGACATTACGAACGTGTGCCAATAAGGATGTTAGTGTAGCGAGGAGGGCTTTGGCTTCTTTAACTGCAATGGGAAGAGTTCTTGATTCCTTGTCCCAGTAGCCACGGATTTCTTGTGGAGACAGAGAGCCTGGGGTTTTGAGCATCCCGCCCCATCCTGTGTTGGAGGTGTCAGTATGTACGGTAACGCTCACGTGCTTCTCATCTTTCCATGGAAGAAAGCCCGACCAGGAATCCAAGAAGCGCCACTCCATTATTTTGTTTCTCAGAGGACCCGTCATTCACACGGACAGGGAGCGTGAAGTGTTTTTCTGGGCGTGGGAAATGGCTTGGAAGACGTTGTTAAAGAATAGTTTTGCAGCTGGGACGAGCAAAGCAAAAGAAGTTGTCTTGCCTGCGAATTTTGGAGGGTCTTAAGGGATACGGAGTTGAGATACAATATTGATTTTTGGAGAGCGCCGAATTTTAATCGCTTGTCTTCTGGCAGGATGAACGCTTGCTTTTCAGAATCACACAGGTATCCCAGGAAACGTACCACTCTTTGGGGCTCTAGAACACATTTCTTAAGTCCTATGAAGTAACCCAGGGATAATAGGACGGAGCACGCAATGAAGCAGGCCATTTCTGCTAGCTGGAAGTCCGAGAACTGATTCTTGTGGTGTGCGTGAAGGCGTAACTGACCTGCGTGCCTATCATCTATGTATTGAGTGCACGGGACTCCTAAGGAACGGACGTAACTGGTTGCTACAAGGCCAATGGAGTTATAGATGAAAGCGCTGGCCTTCCATCCGAACGGTAAAGTAGTGTACACGAAGTACCAGCGTTGCCATTCTAAGCCAAAAAATTCGCGACAGGGAGGTTGAAGTCGTACATGGTCGTAGCCACTTTTATCGTCAAAGGTAGTTTGGAAGTGCCCGACTCCAACGTAGCGAGGAAGGTCAGTTATGTAGTCCAAAGAAAACGATGAGTTTTTTATCCAGCAATTCAAAAAACGCTCGTCGTGGCACATGCGCGGCTTCTGTGGCTCAATGGTGATAGGCATGACTAAGTGTGGGGGTGTAACTTGGTACACCTCGCCCCAGACCTCTAGAGAGCCATTGCGAACTCTGTATAGTGTGGTTTCCGTGATAAAATCGTGAAAACTGAGACATGACTTCGAGTTTGGGAAAAGGGCTTGGGGAGGAATATCTGAATCGTATTTAGTTCCCTGAAAGAGTCCTGTGAAGTGGGTGAAGAAAACATATACATTTACTCCTTCGTCGATCCATCTTTGGACGCAAGAGTTTGCGCTCGGCACAGTTGAAATGCTGTCCCAAGTTAAACGATGCTGGTGGATATTTCCCGCCATGAAAGATGTTGGGTCCCGAAATCTGAGTTGAGCGGGAGACGCCCAACAAGCACCCGCAGATACCATGTCTAAGGATGGTAATGGCCTGGCCCAGGTGGTGGGACTTCCCTCCCAATCGCAGATATTTTCCTTGGCTGGATATGAAAGACCATTGGACAAACGATCTTTGAAAGACAAGAACAGACAAGAGGAGCAAAACATGTAAGGAAAAAACGAGAATGAGGACCTGACAAACTATGGTAAACTGCTAAAGAAGGTCCGAGACTTTGCGTTTTAAGAATATATCATAGTGAAAGCTCGAAGAATATCACAAAACGAAGGAATTTTGGCGGGAGGGAACCTCCCACCACCTGGCCAGGCCAGGAACCCATCAGAGACAGGTTATAGGGTGTTGTTTAGAATACCCTTCTGGCACGGACAGGTGGGGGTGGTATAAAACAATGAAAGACAACTACTGAATTGATGATGAATCTTTAATCGAGAGTAACAAAGTGGCCAAATATAGGGCATTGCCGATAAGCAGACAACAGCTAACTAGGCAATACTAGCTAGCGTAGTGTATAACCAAAGATTGTTATCGGTTGGCATTTCTTCTTCCCCGGTTAGGGTTCCCGCAATTTCGGGCCATGTGACCACGCCTGCCGCAGTTGAAACATACAGGAGGAGTATGGCGACGTCTAACGCCCAGCTGTTGGTAGGGCATTGGTCTTGGCGGAGCTCGAGGAGATTGCTTTAAGGCTTTCTGTATCTCTTTGGCTACTTCGACCTCATCTTTGCTACCGACGAGCTTAAGTAGGATGTTCTGAAGTGCTGGATTGTGTACTAAAGCCCGAGATTGCTTCAATACAACGTTGAGGCGCGGGGCTCTGTCATCGTCTTTCTCTCTAGCAGTATCTACTAACTGCTCTAATGCCGCCATTGCAGTAAAAGGGTCAAACAAAGCTGGGGGTTTAGCCAGGTGCTGCCGCAGAAGAGCCAGGGCCGCGTCAACATTAGAGGCATCGTGCAGACGATTGAACTCATCCAGCTGCTTTTGCAAAGCTGCTACACCCTCATCCTATTAGTACAAAAGAGAGATTTATAAGGGAGCGTACAACTTTCCCGACTGTGGCTACTGGGTGGTAACTCGCGTCTAACCCACAATGCATAAGCGAATAAAGACTTAAAGAAAATTACCTACAGATAAGAAATTTTGTGCGCTAAAGCAGCGAATCCTACGCAAAGGATTCTAAAATCTCGTAAGTACAGAATTCAAAAGAGGAAAACATATGGCTTAGCTCATGGCTTTATAGAACAGCTTCATCTTTATGATGAGAATCACTTAGAAGTGTGTGTAGACACTGGAAGAGATGGTTACAAAGATCCTTCCTTAGGATACTATGAAGGCAAAACCCAAAAAATTTTGAAGGAATGAGACATGTGAACTGATAAAGCTGCGGGGATTTAAAACAAATTTAAGACTACATCTGAGGATAGCATGTTCTGGTATGGAAACCAAAAACGCCGGTAAACGACAAAGGCTAACGAGTTTCCGACCGTTATTCGACCAGCACGATTTCCTCTAAGACGATTTTGCAACGTGCAATCACCTAATGAACTTAAAAAATTATACTAGGATTGCACACCGCCAACATGAATTAGTGGGATTGCTACGCGACCAAATATATAATTTAAATTAAAATTCTTAGTATACTTTAGCCATCACGCAGCCAACATATATTTACTAAGGTTGCCACACAACCGAACGCGAAAGAAAGCTAGAACTACCAGTATATTTAAGCCATAACATGGACGACATACCTTTATTTGGTCACCACACGCCGAAACGTAAAATAAAACAATTCAAGAATATTATGGTCATAGAACCGCCGAAATATTCTACTATAAAAATTCTAATATGTGCGCATCCCGGGCAGCATATTTACCAAGGTGACCACACGACCAAACGTAAAGAAAACTATAAACATTAAAGTTTTATTAAGCTCCACACGACCGAAAGCCAAATATAGCAGAAGGTAATAAATTTCTAGCTGACGCACGGCCCATGAGTTTTACTAGTTACCACACGACCAAACATGAATTATCAGTATAAATTTCTAGCGCACACACGGCTCATATAAAGTTTCACACAAACGCCAAATATGTAATGAACTTTTAGCCGACACATGGCCGATGGGTTTTACTAGGGTCACCACACAACCAAAAGCCAATTGAAGTTACATAAATCTCTAGCCGACACACAGCAAATAAGTTTTAATAGGGTCGTCTCACGACCAAACGCCAATAAAAGTTATAAAATTCCTGGCCGGCACCAAGCCAATGAGTTCTACTAGCTGTTACTAGGGACGCCACACGACCAAACGCCAATTAAAATTCTAAATCTAGGCAACACACGGCAAATAAAATTACTGGGGTTCCACACGACCGAACGCCAATAAAAGTTATAAAATCTCTGGCGGGCACAAGGCCAATGAGTTTTACTAGGGTCGCCACACGACCAAACGCCAATTGAAATTCTAAATCTCTAGCCGACACAGGGCAAATAAATCTACTGGGGTCGCCACACGACCAAACGCCAATTAAAGTTAAAAATCTCTAGCCGACACACGGTAAATAAATTTACTCGGGTCACCACACGACCGAACGCCAATAAAAGTTATAAAATCTCTGGCCGGTACAAGGCCAATGAGTTTTACTAGGGTCGCCACACGACCAAACGCCAATTGAAATTCTAAATCTCTAGCCGACACACGGCAAATAAATCTACTCGGGTCGCCACACGACCAAACGCCAATTAAAGTTAAAAATCTCTAGCCGACACACGGTAAATAAATTTACTGGGGTTGCCACACGACCAAACGCCAATTAAAGTTAAAAATCTCTAGCCGACACACAGCAAATATATTTACTGGGGTCGCCACACGACCAAACACCAATTAAAGTACAAATCTCTATCCGACACACGGCAAATATATTTACTGCGGTCGCCACACGACCAAACACAAATAATAAAAGTAAAAATCTCTATCCGACACAAGGCAAATAACAAACATTATATGCAGCCATATAATGTAATTTTATATCGAGCCATTTTATTGGTTAATTAATCGTAACACGTGTCACGTCAGTTGTTTGGATGGAGCAGGGTTTGGCAGATCACCTTGGAGTCTCCAATCAGATGCAAGTAGGCGGGCTCACTGTTATCATTTAGATCACTGGCGCTGTTAATTTCGGCCTCCTTACCATTCAGCATCAACACCATCTCCTTAATTGACTTTCAAGCTTTAAAGGCAAGTATACTCATCAGATTATTATTTTTTGCTTCTCTGTTGTGAGCCTGGGATTTAGGTTTTTGTTTGCCGTTACTTTATGGGCAAAGCACGTGTCTTAATTCTGGGCCATTCTTTTATCCGTCGCCTTCACGCGTTTATAACGCGTTCACACGATAACGAGTATACTACCAAGTTAGGCATTTCAACACCAGATTTTATTTGCAAATGGCACGGTGTTGGGGGTCGAACGGTTGCCAAAGTTTTGAAATGTGACTTAAGTGTCGTGAAGGAATTTGGCCCCGATATCATCATTTTGCAGCTAGGGACAAATGATCTGGTCAATTCCTCTCCACTGACAGTGGGTTCCTCGCTCGAACACTTAGTCACCGTATTGCATGACGTCTACAAGGTGGACCTAATTTGTGTCTGCCAAACCCTCCGCCGTTCCTCTTTAGAAGTTTTATTTAACAAGAATGCTGGGTTATTGACTGGATACCTAAAAACGGTACTTGAGCCCATCCCACATGCATTCTTTTGGTCTCACAGGGGATTTTGGAAAACAAAGAGTGCATTGTTGTCCCAAGATGGTGTTCATATGAATGGTAGGGGGCAACATAAATTTTATCGTAGTTTACGAGGGGCAGTGCTCAGAT
Source organism: Siderastrea siderea (assembly GCA_964030785.1). NCBI lineage: Eukaryota > Metazoa > Cnidaria > Anthozoa > Scleractinia > Rhizangiidae > Siderastrea > Siderastrea siderea. Next base: position 40,207,621 of record OZ034969.1, on the reverse strand, counting down.
GCTTGCGTTTACTTGATGACATTTAAAGTCTTATTCTAGAATACTGGTCGCCAGTTCCGTGGTTCATTTTCATGGCCTTTTTGCTGTGTTGCGTCCGCAGCTGTTTTTGTTTTGCAGTCCGACTTTATCTCCTGACATGTACAATTTGGGCTATGCCCTTATCTTGTCGGCTGTCTTTTTGTTCCTTTTATCTTAATGGGGCATACTACTTATCGTAATTTTAATGGCAGTTTTGTTATTTTTTACATTCCTGCCGTGATTTCTGCCCCCTTGACTGACGCATAGAGTATTGTCTGCCATGAGAGCAGGACGTTTCCATTTAAGTGTACAACCCCTTTCCGGCCGCTTTTCGCGTGCCCAATTGCACTTGGTTACTGTCCTTGCTCTGTTTTGTATTTGATCCGGAACTTGGCTTTGACTTGCTTAGCAAATGATACGTATATGTATATACACATATTTATATTTTTTTCTTTTCTATACCTGTCTTAAATCGTGTCGCGCATTGGCATTTTAGTTCTGCCCTCTCGTCTCCCTCGGGGACCTGCATGAACTCTCTTTTGTCGAGTTGTGCATTCTAATTTAACTTAACTACACCTTCTGAAAGCTATGCCTTCTCGTACGCGCCCGGCGTCCGGCAGCACCTCACGCGGTCGTCCCAAACGTGCTCGAACGATGCCCTCGGCTTCGACAGCAACGACTGTTCCCCCTGAGTCAGCTACAGGGCCTAGTACAAACATCGATCTGGGAGCTTTAACTGCAGCACTCATGGCCGCTGTGACCAGCGCAGTGGAAGCCGCCATGCAATCGCCACATCTGCCCGCAGGCAAATCACATGCCAGTGAAAGCATGAGTACCACCATGGATCCCGTGTCAGTAGAAGAGGTGGTGTCCGAATAGTTGGCGGTAACAACATCTCCTACGGCAGGTATGAAGGAGCCCGGCTCCTCTGGGGCTTCTTCTAACTTAGATAACTCAGGAAAACTAGTTTTTTCCAGTCTTGCCCTTGAGCTGGGAGGAGGCGTTTCAGATAAGATCAAGGCCAAAGTTTGGGCTGATGAGTACGTGGATCTCGGTATCCTACTTTCAGTCACCCCTAGTCCCGATCATTACTCCATATCAATCAATACTTCTACTCCCAGCCAGGGTGCACAGCTTACTCTCGAGCCTTGTAAGCCTCCGAAAAAGATCACTTGTATTAATCAATGGATCTCTGCGTTCAATACTTTCGTTGCAATTTATGTAGTTAGGTTTCCTCTCGAGGCACCTAAGCTTATGAAATATTGCGAAATCGTTAGAGATATTGCCGCTAAATTCGGCGATTGGGTATTTTACGATGAGCAATTTCGCCTTCTACGGAAAACTGCTCCTAATAAGTATCCTTGGGATGCAGTGCATTGGGAGCTATGGCTAAAGGTGACTTTTCGTGGCCGACAACCGCCCTCAAATGGTGACAGGCCTCAAGGAAATCGACCCCGATCCCACCAGTCGCCATTTCCAAAAGGAACATGATGGACATTTCAGGCGGTTCGCTTCTGTGGGGGTGGGTGTAAATTCGACCATAAATGCTATAAATGCGGGGCAAAACACCCCGCCACGCACTGTAATGCCGAGGGTCAAAAATACGCGCTATTGCACAATCTCCCTTACCAGCTTCCCCACAAAATTCCACAGCCCCCAATAACGCCCGTCAGGGCCGATCGACTTGAGGCACTTTTAAATGGCTACTCTTTTCAGTTAAAAGATTATATACTTCGCGGTTTTAATTTGGGTTTTCACGTCCACTTCAAAAGTGAGAGGCGCGTTTTTGAACCTCCTCGCGCGACCGGACATCGTTCGCGAAAAACTCAACAAAAAAATTACTGCTAGACGAATAGCCGGTCCTTTTCAGACTCCTTTCCCTGACATGTTCTGCTCACCTTTAGGCATAGTACCAAAGAAGAATCCTGGGGAATTCCGATTAATTCATCATTTGTCCTTTCCTCAGGGTTCTCCGATAAATGACTTTATTCCTATCGAATTTTCTTCGGTTTCTTATGCAACCATTAACGACGCTATCTCTACCCTAAAGCGCGCAGGAAGGGGTTGCTTTATGGCTAAAACTGATATCAAATCAGCCTTTCAGATCATCCCAGTACACCCAGACGATCACCCTTTGCTGGGTATGAAATGGGAAAATTTTTACTATTACGATCGTTGCTTGGTAATGGGCTGTTCTTCATCCTGTGCAATTTTTGAAAGTTTTAGCACTGCACTCGAATGGATTGCTATACATCGTCTGGGGGCCTCCAACGTATTACATATACTCGACGATTTTTTGTTTATCGCTGACATTAAAGAGAAGTGTCAGTTAGATCTGACTAACTTTCTGGGTATATGTCAATTCCTTGGCGTCCCCATCGCCCAGGAAAAAAACAGTCGGTCCCGATACCTCGCTACAGTTTGCAGGCATTACGCTTGTCTCTGTGTTCCAAGAGGCTAGGCTCCCAGAAGATAAGCTTCGGAAATGTCACGCACTCTTAACCTCGTTTTACTCACGTCGGCAGGTGACTCTTAAGGAGCTCCAATCACTAATCGGCCTTCTGAATTTTACTTGCTCAGTCATTCTACCAGGCCGAGCTTTCCTCCATCATCTTATTTATCTTACGATAGGCCTAAAGCACCCACATCACCACATACGTTTAAGCAAAGACGCTAAGGCCGATTTAAAGGTTTGGATGCGATTTCTGGCCGGTTTCAATGGCCGAGCTTTCTTTTTAGATGACCTGTGGGTCACGTCAACTACACTTGAGCTCTTCACTGACGCAGCCAGTTCGAAAGGCTATGGCGTAGTTTTCGGCAGGAAATGGTTTTATGGTTCATGGCGTGAGTCATGGAGCTCCTTAAATATTACTTTCCTCGAGTTTTTCCCATAGTCCTCGCATTACATATTTGGGGGTCAACAATGGCCAATAAATGTGTTTGTTTTGTGACAGACAATTCAGCGCTGGTTGATGTTATTAACCGGCAGACTTCAAAACATAAGCTCATTATGATACTCGTCCGGGATTTAGTACTTACTTCGCTCAAGTACAACATTCTATTTCGGGCTCGTCACATCGCGGGTATTCATAATTCTTGTGCTGATTTATTATCCCGCTTGCAGGTCAATCAGTTCAAACAAATTTTTCCAGAGGCGGACGAAATGCAAACTCCAATACCAGCAAACCTTCAGCCGAAGAGCTGGTCGCTTCCCTGAACGACTTTCTTTCCTCAGCCCTGTCCGCAGGGTCACAAAAGTTGTATTCACGAGCTTGGACAGTTTTCCGTGACTTTTACGAACACTTCATTTCCCCTCACCCTGTTAAGCTGCCCCTTTCTACAGCTACGATTGCACTTTTTATCTCTTATCTTCGCGCCCGGAAATTAGCCACTTCTACTATAACATCTTACTTATCAGCCATCAGCTATGTACACAAGATGAAAGGCCTACGTGACCCAACTAAGGCATTTTTGATTCAAAAACTTTTGATAACGGTCAGTAAACAAAGGTCACCCGACACTAGACTTCCTATTACAAATCCCGTTCTTTTTCAACTTGTGCATTCACTGCAGCACACCAACTCTTCGGCAGTTCAGCGTACTCTTTTTGCTGCTATGTTTCTAACAGCCTTTTATGGATTTTTCCGCATAGGCGAACTAGCTAGCAAGAGCCCTGAGTCCGGCGACTCAGTTGTCCAATTCAAAAGCCTCTCATTTTTATCGATGGACGGTTGCATACGATCTCTTAAGATAATAGTCTGTCACTTTAAACACAACACCAGCAACCGGCCGGTGGACATTATTATTGCACGCGATTCTGCTTTGCCCTTCTGCCCAGTGCAGGGGATGCTCGATTATTGCAAAGTGAGGCGTTTTTCGCCAGGTCCGCTTTTCTACCTACACAACCGCCCCATCACCGTTAACCAATTCAATGCTCAACTTCGCTCTTGCCTATCTTTTTGTTCTCTCGTTCAAGCCGATACAAAAGCCACAGCTTTCGGATCGGGGCCGCCTGCCACGCGGCTGACCTAGGTTTCTCCGATTCCCAGATCAGGGCTCTTGGTCGCTGGAAATCGGACGCGTTTAAACTTTATATCCGAAATGAAACACTGCGCGCCAATTAATTGTTATCTTTTCTTTTTTCTAATGTAATTACCCCGCTAAGTGTATGAGCTAATGGCATGGACATACCAGTCAGTCACGAGCTGTGGCAATGTTCATGTCTATAGTCATACCTTTACTCTAGCGTAGTGTATGTATTTCATACGCCAGTCAGCGTAGTGTATGTATTTCACACGCCAGTCAGGCATGAGCTGTGGCAATGTTATTGATTTTAGTAATACCTTTACCGGTTTATTCTAGTGTAGTGCCAATTAACACCTCAGTCAGTCAGGAGCTGCGGCTTGTTAATTATGGTTAGCTCATTTTCCCTTTGTGATGACGTTACATCCTTTTTTTTATCTCATGGGTTTTTGCCAATAGCGGGGAAAACCACAAACTTAATTAATAAACTTTCGCTTGCCCTGTCATCAGAGGTCAGACTTGGGCTGCTCCAAGACTTATCATATTTCTTGTCGCGAAATACCGTAATAACGTTTGATTGCTGCGTGGAACAGAATGTCTTTGCGCCCTCGGTTAACCCATTTTTGTTTTCTTCTTTGCTGGCTGGGCTCTGCTCTCATCTTGGTGGGGCGGCCACATTGTGTGGCTTGTGGCGGTTTTTTCGTGCCCCACCTTTGCTGAAGATACCATCAAATACTTGTAATTTTTGATAAGGATATTTCAGACAAACGTCACGCTAGTGGCCATATTTACGCCAGAATGGTGTATTTGTTTTTGGATTTTCTTAATTACTCTTCAGCAAACGAGCGCGACGAGAGCAGTCCCCTACCCCAACCAAGGGGTAAAATGGAACGAGATGAAAACAAACATTATATGCAGCCATATAATGTAATTTTATATCGAGCGATTTTATTGGTTAATTAATCGTAACACGTGTCACGTCAGTTGTTTGGATGGAGCAGGGTTTGGCAGATCACCTTGGAGTCTCCAATCAGATGCAAGTAGGCGGGCTCACTGTTATTTAGATCACTGGCGCTGTTAATTTCGGCCTCCTTACCATTCAGCGTCAACGCCATCTCCTTAATTAACTTTCAAGCTTCCCTCCGCCTCCCCAGCTCCAGCCAAACATCTTTTATTTTAAAATTTGATTTTCAATGTGGCGGTTTTTTCGTGCGCCACCTTTGCTGAAGATACCATCAAATACTTGTAATTTTTGATAAGGATATTTTAGACAAATAAACGTCACGCTAGTGGCCATATTTACGCCAGAACGGTGTATTTGTTTTTGGATTTTCTTAATTACGCTTCAGCAAACGAGCGCGACGAGAGCAGTCCCCTACCCCAACCGAGGAGTAAAGTGGAACGAGATAAAAACAAACATTATATGCAGCCATATAATGTAATTTTATATCGAGCGATTTTATTGGTTAATTAATCGTAACACGTGTCACGTCAGTTGTTTGGATGGAGCAGGGTTTGGCAGATCACCTTGGAGTCTCCAATCAGATGCAAGTAGGCGGGCTCGCTGTTATTATTTAGATCACTGGCGCTGTTAATTTCGGCCTCCTTACCATTCAGCGTCAACGCCATGTCCTTAATTAACTTTCAAGCTTCCCTCCGTCTCTCCAGCTCCAGCCAAACATCTTTTATTTTAAAATTTGATTTCCAATGTGGCGGTTTTTTCGTGCCCCACCTTTGCTGAAGATACCATCAAATACTTGTAATTTTTGATAAGGATATTTTAGACAAATAAACGTCATGCTAGTGGCCATGTTTACGCCAGAACAGTGTATTTGTTTTTGGATATTCTTAATCACGCTTTAGCAAACGAGCGCGACGAGAGCAGTCCCCTACCCCAACCAAGGAGTAAAATCGAACGAGATAAAATATGAATTTACTGTAGCCGCCAGACGACAATACACCAAAAACGGATTAAAATGTTCTGGCCCACACTGGTCGCGCGAAAAAACGTCAATTAAAATAAACACTAAAACTACACTAAATACCAAGCTGGGAAATGGCTGATAACTGCTACAAGAGTAAAGCCCAAATGCTAAAATAATTAGACCTACGAGAATATTACACTGCAAAACGACCAATTTGCAGTGAACGAGGTTTACTAATGAACAAAACGAGAAACCGTAAATAGGCTTCTTTCGATATATTAAAATTCAGCTTGGTAGCGAGGCCTAGAGGACACAAATAAAAGAAATTTTACAAGCATGTTTATTCATTTCTTTTGTTTGTGTCCTCTAGGCCTCGCTACCAAGCTGAATTTTCATATATCGAAAGAAGCCTATTAGATAGAAGCTATATAAGTACGCTAAAACTGATTAACACGGCCAACACGCTTTAGGGCCACGAAACGCAAAAAGTACTGAAAAACTAATAAACAAGTAGCGAAATTCCTAAATTTACTGACCATAGTAAAAGCACGCACACGAAAGCTAGACGGGTTATAAGCCAAAATTAAAAAGCGAACAGAAAATATCCGAAGAAGGTGAAACAATTGACTAAACAAACAAATGTATACCTCATTAGGCTGAGCTTCAGCTTGTGCAGGCGGATTAGGTGGAGCTTGGGCATCATTTTGTTGGCCTTGGCCGTCCTGTTGTTGAGGATCCTGTTGTTGAAAGTCTGCTAGGAGAGCAGGGTTCGGGTTCGCGGGCTGTTGAGCCATATAAGAGCTTCGGCGACGAGGAAAATGAAGGACGCTGTGCGATAGCTTTTGCCCACCGACTTAATTGCGAGAATGGCGATGAAACGACCCTGGCAAAGGTTCAAGAACCTTCCGAAAGTCCCTGGGGATGACATTACATGTCCTCGTGCATAAACAACCTCAAACAAGGTTGTTCATTTGACGCGGGAGTGAGAAATCGTGGTCATCTCATCAGTGAGAATAGTAAAATTATTTACATTTGTCATAAAGACTATTTCTTTAAAAAAAAAAAGTCATAGCGACCTTTTCCGAGAAAACACGTAATGGGTAAAACAAGAGAAGCTCCGTTTTCTAGTTTTCGCACTTTATAGTACAACACTTGTATCCAGTCTCCTATTGTCTGAAGCAACAACCGTTGAGACTGGTCGTCTGTTCTTTGCAATCAGCCGCAAAGGTTCGAGAGGAAAGTAAATATCAGCAGGAAGGACAAGGAAATGGATGAAAAGAGCGTTAATTAAGGAAACATCAAGCCCAGAAACTCGGATTGTTATGGTCAATTTTAGTGCAGTGATCCCGGGACGGATGCAAGTCGCCATTACAGTGTAAAGAGGTAACGCAATCAACTTAAGGTCGTCAGTATTACAAGTAAGTTTAAATAGTCAGCTTTAGCAATAACGCATGGACGCAGTAAATGCACTTCTGCTGTAATTATACCTATTTCCAGCGTGTTTCGTAAAAACGCCAGTTGGTATAAGAAAAAGAAGGATTCAACCGGAAATGGCTTCATTAGCGTTGTTGAGTATGTCTAGAAAGTAAGAAAAGCCGTAACCTTAGTATTTTCTTCTTGATGGTTATTAACTTAGGACTGCATTTTACAGTTCTGTTAGAAATTTATGATTTCAAAACTGGGCATCGGCTATAATAGAACTTAAACTTAGGCCATTTCCGGTTTCACTTCATATGGCTGAAAGAGACATAACTTCAAATAATTATATGAACAGCATATGTACTTTTATTAAGCATATAACTATTTTTGAACAAGCTTGAGGACTGAACTAACAAAAAACAGCTTTTGATTTCATGTAACTAGTACTAAGATTGCACGCGAGGAACAGACAAGTGCCCAAAAGTAAGCTAAAAATAAGCCTCATGAGACCAACATGGGGCTGATATAAGAAAACCCAGCCCAAAGAAGGTCCTGGAAACTAAAACTTCGGCATGTTACACAACTTTTCATAGCAACTTTGTGTGCCAAATTTGAATGAAATCGGCCGACCCCTATTTCCGGGCCTGCCCCACTCTCTCAGGCACAAGCTCTTAAGACTTCCGAAGAAGTCCTTCGTCCTATTTCACTGTGTTAATAGAATCTGTCGGAAAACGGCTTCGTGATAACAGGAAAAATAATAACATCAGTAAAGCAGAGTCGGTAGAAAAGTCACCCGCTTCTTTTCAGTCCGCACGAGTCACAGATCAGGCGATGAAAGGTAAACAACTCGAAATCACAGGCTGGGGAACACGATTTGTTATTCCCGCGTGTGTCGTTTTAGCACCAAAATTGTATAATGTTCGTGGGAAAAGTTGAGTTCGCCAGATTCCCAACCACATACTAAAAATTGCAGCTTATCTAGTTTATGTTTAATGCACTCTTAAGTTAAACTGTGCAAATATTCAAATGATATACATGTATGGTGATTAAATACCGTTTTGTTTGTGTGAGCCGAATGTCCTCGCATCAAGTTGATTGTCCAGTTTGCACAAATTTTTTGCGTCACCAGTCAGTCCACTGTCTTCTCCGCTTTTTTACTTCTTGTAGAATATGTATCTTCATCTGCCACCGTTTATACAAAACTAAACGCCCGACTGAACTTCCTATTGTCGAAAACTGTTCCGTGCCCTTTCCTCGTGTAAAGATAAAAGTAGAGCCGAACGTTCAGAGCACGTGGGGTAGAAAGTTTCCTGTCAATCATAACTGTCACGATTTCAACCATTGAATGAGAAACACTAGTCAGAGCGGTTTCCTTCAGCACTAGGAAACCTACATTATTTGTATTGTAGTTTGTACAACCAAAATTAAGCTTCACATTCACTTCTTTATCCCTGCTATGTATTAATAATAATTAATTTAAAAAAATACAAGCCAACACTTTTTAAAACACCATTCAACATCATTTTATGTTAATCACAGGATCGTACGTTGTGTTTTCATTATTGAAATGTTTATTTGAAAAATCCTGACATGAAGTTTGTTGTTTCAGTTTAATAGGACACTGAGAATGCGATAGAGATACTGAACACAGTCTTGACAGCTGTAACTAGAGTGATAGACATCATAGAAAGCTGTAGACAGGAGATTTGCGAGTTTCAGGCATTGAGTCACTAACTATTGGGTGGCTGTAGGCAGAGAGAATAGCCCAAGAGGTGGAAGATAAAAAAATAGAAAACCTGGTTACATAAAATGTATTAATATTGTGGAATTTTTATTTAATAATTGAGTCATGAATAAATAAATTCATTTTTGACTTTTAGTTTTTAGTGATGCGTGCTGTAATTGAAAGCAGCGTTGTTTTTTAGAGAGCCAATCAGGCACCAAACCCTGTGACGTTTCGTCTCTTAGTTAGGTCAGCTTTACGCAGTCGAGAATAAGAAATAACCAAATAGTAGAGTACAAAGTAGTTTACAGAGATACAAAGCCATTTATGTCTAGAGCTTAAGTCATGTAAGGTGAGCGTGAAATCGGTGCTCCTGGGTCTATAGGCGCCTGCAGAGCCTCTCCACGTGTACGCTGCAAGTGGACTATTGCGTTTAAAAACTCCAAAGTCGGCAGTATAAAAAATACGAGTATGGTCAGTCTATTTTTCCTCTCCTTTCTTCCCTTCCTTCCGCGTATGTATTGAGGCCGACTGGAGTCATCATACCGTGGTTCCAGCGTCGTTCTGGTGACATAAAAAACACTGAAGACAAATGGGTAATTGCGTTTATTAAACCAAACTTACCAAAGAGTAAGTCACATGGGTACTTGCGTCTATTAAACCAAAGTCGCCAAAGAGTAAGACAAATGCACACTTGCGTTTATTAAACCAAAGAGTAAGAGAAATGTGCACTTGCGTTTATTAAACCAAAGTCACCAAAGAGTAAGACAAATGCACACTTGCGTTTATTAAACCAAAGTCACCAAAGAGTAAGACAAATGCACCCTTGCGTTTATTAAACCAAAGTCACCAAAGAGTAAGACAAATACAGACTTGCATTTATTAAACCAAAGTCGCCAAAGAGTAAAGCGTACTTGCGTTTATAAAACCAAAGTTGCCAAAGTAAGCAGGCCTCGAAATTAATTTTTTTGTTCTTGGAGCAATTCTGTGTGGAACAACCTTTTTCACTCTCTCTTTTTTTAAATCAGATTGAATTTGGATAAACATTTAAGGATAAAAATTAGCGAGAGAAGTTTAACACAACGTTTCGATGTCTCCATGACATCATTGTCAAGTGAGAAAATAAAATATAGATGAGTTAAAGTGCATATGACAGATTTTTTTTTATTCGCCAGATCGAATCTAACTGGCATCCTGATATGCAAATCAAAAAAAATTTTGCGATACCGATTTTCCTTCCCCGCGTTTTTGCCGTTTAAAAACGTGAAATTTTACTTCCGGTGATGTCAAAAACCGCGCAAAGGGAGACCTGGGGATAGTTGGGTTGTGACGTCATACCAGGAACGGACTTGTTTCCAAAACACAAAGAACGTGGGACACATCGCAGAGTTCTCGCACATTTTGTCCTTCTTTACTCCGCTACAGTCAAATTTGGCACGGATTATGGAAACTGATAGTGAAATTGTTGATTTTACAAGCAATTTTGGCAGCGATTCGGAGCTCTCAGCGTCCATTGAGTTTGAATCTCCTACTTCTCAGACTTCTGAAGTTGAAAGCGAAGGAGAGCTAGAGGTTGGAGAAGAAGGTTTCTCAGAACCAGAAGGTCCGTACATGGACGAGCCTCTTGCTGACGAATCTTGGCTTCAAGAGTATTATGAAGAAATAGAAGAGGCCAAACGACGGAATCAGGCACTGCAAAATTGATTTGACCGAACCGAAGCGCTCGAGACTTGGTAAGGGATCCCACGTTTTTTCACCTCTCGGTCATGCTACGTTTTAGAAATTATAATCGAGCTATGCTCTCCTGTTGCATAGATTTTTATACTTTCATTCTCTTACAGGTGTGAATGTGGTAACTGTGACCTAAACCTCTTGCAAAACGCCGGCGAGTGCCTATGTTGTAAAGAAATTGAGAAATGTGTAGAATCGCTTGAAAGCACCGATGTTTCGCGCGAAGTTGAGTCAATACCAGTATGTGTGACACTTCACCCGGGATTTAGTGCTGTGTGCCTCAACAGATGGTCGCTACGATCAGCTGGAGCGAAATATAAAATGATAGACGGAAGAAAGTATCGTCAGATTGGTTCGGAAGAGAAGTGAGTAATTCTCTGCTTTTTTGTGGATGCTCTGAAACAATGTTGTTGCTTTATGTCCCTTTTGGGCAGGTCTATGCATACACTTGAAAATTAGGGTATTGACCAGTGATGTTGATGTAACTGAGGTAAAGCTTATCATTGTGTCCCGCGCGTAGTCATGCACAAAAGAAACACTCAAAATTACAAAAAATGACGTTGACATGTATATGTCTGTTTTGAAAGACATCTATTTTATATTTCTTAGTAATAATTATATTTGCACAATAATTATGGTAGCCTGAGCAGTCTTTTATTACTTATATTGCCATGTAGGTAGATAACAGACAGTCATTATTTTGTTATGCAATAAAGTACCCCTATTGTGTTCTGTCTATAACAATGTGACATCATTTGAATTGTCCAAAAGGGTTCTTATTTTTATTTTCCTTGTATTTTTTTTGTTCAGGTTCCTACGAGGAGTAGCCTACAGGGAGTTCACCCATCTCATGCATGGATTCCTGGGGGGAAAAAGAATCCCACTGCCAGCGTGTGCATACCACGCTATAAGAAGTGCATTTGCATTAGAGGATGAAGGATTTGTTGGTTTCGAAGACAATGAATAAAGGGACTCTATTCTATAGAGTCTATTACTTTACAGACACATACAATCTGTGAATTCAGAACTTATCTTGCAAATCATTACCATTTATCAAGGCAACAGTCAGGACAGGTGCTTTATTGTACAGAATTCTGATCATATCTGTAACCCTGAAGGAATCCAATGTAAAAGTTAAAGGGGTTCTCTTGATACCTCTTAGAGTTGGTGCCTTTTTGGGTATATGTTGTGGTTCAAAATTTTTTTTGGTTTGAAAATATTCAATCCAGATTAATTTTTATTTTCCTTTGTCTAAGATTATGGTAATGAACTTGAGACCAAAGAAAATAAAAATTAATCTGGTTTGAAAAATTTTAAAACCAATAAAAGAATTGAACCACAACATCTACATCGGAATAAATAAGATGAGGTAAAAATGAAAAATATGCCATGTTCACATGGTTTAGGGGATCTTCTCATAAATTTCCAAAGAACATCACTATCCCTTTTATATAGGAGTCCCCTCAGGGACATGTCATGTATGTTAATCCTCACAAACAACCTGGCATATTTCTACATCTGGTTTTGGTCAACCATTTATTCACGTCTTTTAATTTATTTCTGACTTCTAGAATGCCATACAGTGCAATTCCATGCATGAGAGTTGTAACAACCCATTCCAAATGCAAGATAACTAGCAGTAACCACAACGTGTGTATACAAGTTCTAATTAATAACTCAATTCATGCCATTTTATATATTTGCATATTCCAATGGTAATAAGTATCAAAAATAAATATCCGATAAAAAGACCTCAATAAAAATTTAGTGAAAAATCTCATTTACAACTACAGCCACAAAAATTTCAATGTTGACACAGAGCACAAATGTTGCTACAGCAGTTTTACAACATGTGGTGGTCTTGGAAAGCACAAAATATTAATCCACAACATTGGGCTTTTCTTATTGAAATGACATTGAAACAAAAGATGCAGATTATTGTTGCTGTGTGTCCCGCCTAGTTCCAGTGTGCTCCCTTTCTTGATTCTTCGGACAATCAAGAAGGAGGTTATGCCCTCTCATTGGTCTTTTGCAAACAGTGCAAGTTCTTGTCCTGCCTGTATTTGAAGACTGAGCATGTGCAACAGATGCTTCCTGTGCCAGGACAACAGACACTGAAATCAAAACACACGTTACTGATTATTAAAAGTACAAAAAATGTTACTAGTTATTAAAAGTGAGAAAAAAGCTTGAAGTGAGATATTCTTGGAACAGTGTACAAAGGGGTGGGGAGGGGGCCTTTTGTGGGTGTGCCCACTGGTGTGTAGAAACCCTACCCCACCTCCGACCAGAAATGCCGTAATCCAATTTATACCACATTTCTGACTGGAAAAGAACAGAAAGTATTATTTTCCCACATTCCACAATGACCATTAAATTAGAACGTAAAGACATGCAAAATATCAAATACTAATTAATGAAAGAGGAAAAGGTCATGTCTAACATGTTTGTATAAATTTCAATAAAGTGAAAAGGTGTAACCCATCTCACACTAATGGGCCCAAATTGAAACAAAATGTGACCTGTACAAACGTATGGAGTAGATATGGTACTACCCTCCCCTTCCTAGTGAAAAAGAAATGGAGAAATGCAGAAGGTTGACAGAGGTGGTGGCTTTTCCAATTCCAGTTTAATATAAAAGGGGTGGTTATAGTGTAAGCAGAGAAATAAAGTCCAATAATTTTTTTAGTTGGTTAATTTGGTCAAACTTCAGCATTACATAAAACTCTGAATCATACATACAGGGGGTAGTAGGAGGAACATCAGCCACTGTCATTTTCTGCCTGGCCTCTCTTCTTTCCACTGCAACCTGCCTCTCTTCCTTCTCAAGCATGCTATTCATGGGTGGTGGTGATCTTTCCTGCAATTCTTTTGCAGCAGCATCTAGCATTTTTTCTCTTTCAGCTTCCACATATGTTTGGTAAAATTCCTCTACATAGTCTGACAAAAATTATGAAACACAGTTAACCCTAATCAATATTATTAACCCTTGAAAAATGGGCAAGTGCCCACTCAAAAGAAAGGGAAGTCATAATGTAATGAATATGAAGAGGTTCCTTGAAAATTATCATGAGACATAGCACGAATTAAACTCCATGCATATTTTGTTCCATAATACTGGCTGCCAAGTCGCTTTGAGTGATCTGTTTCTTGACCCTTTGAGCCCCAATGATGATCAGCATCAAATTTCTCTTCATCATATCAGTGCATTATAAAACATACAGGTCATGAGAATAAGGGGAAATGATCACCAAAGATGAACTGTCTTGATGTATAAGCAAGTTCTCCCAACTGGTACTCAATAAAAAGGTATAGAGACAAGTAATAAGAATTTGTATACTGATATCGGGGCTGCTGAAAGGGTTAATATGAAGAACAACTCACCGAAATTTTGTTCAATTCTGACACCTCGCACAGAAGCCTCCCCATTCTTAAATTTTGGATAGACCACTCGCAGTTGTTCAGATCCATCAGCTTTCTTCTTTGTATCACGCCTCAGATTGAAATTGAAATGTACTGCTGCAAGGACATGCCTAAAATTTAGAGACCACAATGCCACCAGTTACATAAAAACAGAGATTACTTACAGTTTTGTCCTTTAACTAATTGGACAGTACCAATAAAGTAAATTTTACATTAAACTGTAATTGGTAATGTGGAACATTTATCTTTTTTGTTCAATTTATGGCATTTCCAGATATGTCAGCACTGTAAATAAGACATACAAAGGAATGTGGATATCACTGGCATCTGATGAATAAATCTAGGTTTCTGGGAATTATAACAAAAGGGGCATCCCCTTCATAAAATCTTCAGAATTCATAGCAACATCACTATGCCCTTACCTGCAAAACATTCCAGCAAAACTATATGCTATCATTTTTGGGCAGAAATGGTTTAATACGGAATGAAATCCCTCCAAACAACTAGTTTGGGAGAGTGGAGATGCTTGTTTGATTCCTTTGACTAGGCTGGAGTTTGTCAGAGCAGCAAATACTTTTTCATACACTGGCGAGTCTGGAAAACGAATAAGAAACCAATTGACTTCCTATTTCCACAAAGAGATTACTGGGCAAGACATACATTTAAATGTGAAAAATAAACCAACTTAGTCGAGGGCTGAGGTGTTAATCTGCTTTCACATCTACCCGGTATCAACTCTGTCACAAAGGTACTGTACCATGGTGAGTATAATGACAGGAAATAGTGACGGGGTACTCTTTCCTCCCTTTTTTCTTGCACATTATACCCTAAAACATACTGGCCATAGGTCACTTATTATGAGTTAAACCACCCTTAAATGGTACATTGAATGCCCCCACCACACATGGAAGCCCCCACAGAATAGCACGTCATCAGTATCAATTACCTTTTAATAGCCACTTTCTGTGCCTAATTTCTCCATGGGCACATTTATTGAACAGGGGATCATCCAGGCCTGTGTGCTTGTTTGTAATGTGGCTGAGAAAAGACTTAAATTTGGCCCAGATTATCCGTCCACTTCCACAGGCAGTGGACGTGGCACTCCAGTGCAAGTGGTTGACACATGGCCGGATCCATTCAGCAACAGCTTGACAGCCACTTTCCTTTGCAATTGCTGAAAGGACTTTCTGTACCTCTGAAAATAAAGAGAGCTTTACTCATCTTTTAACTTACATACAGTTGTATTGGTAATTTTCTAAAACAACAAGTGGTTGACACATGGTTGGATCCATAAATAGATTTACAAGTTGTAGCAAATATGAACATACTTTTTTCAAGTGCCACAAATCAAAGTAGTGCACCACTTCTTTCAGCTTCTCCCTCATGTGTTTGGCAATTGAAGTGTGCCTATCTGAAATGAATGTGGATATTTTGATTCCACAATCAGACAGATAAGCAAAGCACCTTTGAAACCCAAGATACTCCATGGCTGAACTACTTCCTGCCACATTTCGCTGTGGAACAGGACAAAAACACAGAAGTCAATGACAGTATGTGAAAGATGACAGTAAATTGATTTCTGATACATTATTATAAATAAAAATCTCTAAATCTTGGTTTTGCACTAGTGGCCTTGGTTTTGTTATCACAAAAGGGCCTTGTGGTTTCATGCTAAGGTAGTGACATGCAATGTATCAGTCAACTGACCTTACCTTTGATCCACCAAATATTGATGCAACTGGTCTACTGAGTCAGGCAAAAGACTGCACATTGTTTTCAAACACAAAAAAGGAGGATCCACTAAGGACATTTTTGAAGTATTTTTTAACGAACAAAACCTGAATTTCATCCAGTGGGTGGCTTGTACTTATTTTTTAGGCTCTAAGCAGTGCACTAGTAAACATTGAACAAGCCGACCTCAATACCTGAATTAAAGAGAAGTGTACTATTTTGGACAGATTGCAGCAGAACATAGTGTAGGCACCATATTTGGCACTATGTCCCATGCTGTCGTGCCTGCCATCTCCAGCCATAACTAGACCTTCACCAACTGCTTTCAGGGTATCCATCACTCTCTGCTGGTATTTCTGCCAGTGAAGAAGGACCATAGGGAACAACTTTTCCTAATAAAAAAATATTAATGGCAATTAGGAAGTTAGTGTAATGACGGTACATTGTACGCGTAATTGGGGCTGTCCATTTATAAAATTCATTAATATTATGGGACATAACTCTGCTGCACCCGTTATAGTTGGATACACAGATACTTGATGGGACTTTGATTTTGCAGGTTATGATATGAAAAGCAACGGGGAACAGATATTTTATAGTGTATGACTTCCTTGTGTATCTCAATTGAATGTACATGGATTGCATGTAAAATAATTTTTTGATTTAAAACTCATCATAATCAATAATAACACTAATAAACAAGCTGTGTCCAGAACAAATCTTTTATGCCATCTACAGTACATGTAAGAACAACAAGGATATCAATTATGATCTCTGTTTTTGCCCTCATTCTGCACTCTAACACCTCACACCCCTTATTTCAAGTGACCTGGGTACCTAAAATTTATGGTCTCCGTAAGAAGGGAAGTTCTCATGGTTTTGACAAACTTGCTCTTTCAAGCTTGGAAAAGAAACATAACCTAGAATATAAAGGCCACTGAATATTTTTTTTGTATGCTGCGTACCCGCTGGTATCTGAAGAATGTACGCAGGGTGACGTAGCCTAAGCCCATGTGCAGGAATATCTGTATTACTTTGCTTGGTGATGCACCAGCCAGCAATATGGCAAAGCATAACAGAAAGTTCCCTGCAGCTATCTGTGTGCCAGGCATGTTTGGCTGGCTTCTCCACGTGCGAACTTGTCTTTTACATGCTGGGTTATGGCAAGTAGTGGTTACCACAGCCATGGTGCCCTCTTGTTGTGCACTAACTTCAGGCTTATCTGCTTTGCAAGTGTGGCAAAAAGTGAAGAGCAAAAGCAGCTGCGAAAGGAACACGATGTGTTTAGGCTCAGTGAGAAGGTTTTGGTTGCTCTCTTCGACGTTCAAACTGGAAACACAAATGATAAAAAACACATCATGATCATGATTGGTGCCACAATCTCCATCCCCATTACCAGTAATACTGTTGTCAACATTATAATAATAATCTGGTAATCACAAGATACAAAGAATAACTTGGTAAATAAAAATGGAATTTGTTTATTTAGTTTGTTTGTACACCACATGAAAACTAATCCCAATCACAAGCAACAATTGGGTTTTCAAAGCAAAAATTACAATATTGTACCTTTTATCCAACTTTTCTTCTTCTTCCTCTGTCAAAGTATCATCTGTCTCTGTTTCAGTCTCTGTGTGGTAGTCATCTTGATCATGAAGAGAAGGGTAAATTTGTTCATTGTCTGAGTCTACATTCTCAGCATTCTCATCAAAGGGCACCCTGTGTTCCACTGGAATCTCCGACTCTGCTGCATCTGAAACTGCAGGCTGCTCTTTCTCCAAGATGGATGGGTGCTGATTGATGGATGCTGCGGGATGGGTACCTGAATGCATGATGGAAGTCAAACCACTTGAATTTAATGTATGTTCCATTATTTATGAACCTCTCTTATTCACCTCTGCACATATTTATAATCCATCTAGTAAATATTTTTGCTTGCATGTGAATGGTGAAAACAGGTCATGTGTTGAAACAGACCCTAAGATAAAGAGGTGATGTCCATGGACAATCATCCACACATACAACAGCACTGAATAAAGTATTGGCTATGTGGTTGAAACATTTCATACCTTTCTTTTCCTGCAGCTTTTGCTTCCTCCTCAACTTTTGATATTTTTCTTTGAAAGCCAGGTATTGGTTTTTTAATTTTCTCTCCCTCTTTTTCAACTTTGCACAGTTGGCACATTGCCTGGCCTGGGAGAAAAAACAACAACAATCATATCAGAAAACAATAATTAAATGTCACCTCACACACCAAAAAAATGTATTTGCTTGTTTATGGCTTTGCATCAAACTCAAATTATTATTTAATATCACATATCACACCATTTCATGTCTTTTTTTGGATAATGCATAAATTATAAATTTATTCAGAAAATAACAACTTTGATGCCAAGAATTTTACATGAACCTCAAACAAAAGGAGAAAAAAAGAGAACAGGAAACAAAACTCACCTGCCCTAAAACTGGAGGTGCCTCCTCTGCCCTTGTCTCATGTTTCTCAGTCACAAGGACCTCACAGTCCATAACATCGTCCTCCACATCTTCTTGCTCTTGAATCTCTTCATTAGCTTGACTAGCAAGTGGCAGGTGATCCGATGAGGGCTGGTCCTTACTAGCACCACTTGTCGATGCACCTTCATTGACCTCCAATGCATCCTTCAAAACCTAAAAATAATTTTTCTTTCTTGTGAAAATATGCTACTTACAGTATAAGCTTAATACTTGTATGTGGCTATTTCAAGATCAAGCTCGCGGAAAGTTCTAAGTGAACCCAATCTTTTGAACTATTATACCCATTACAACTATGGGAAACGAAAAGTGTGGATTTCAGCTTTGTTCATTCATGTACTGGCTTAGATTCGATCCCCAGGTCAGTAAGCGTATATCAACAATGAGGTGAGATGAAACTTACCATGCGGTGATCCCTCTTCGATATCTTTTGAACTTTCGGACGGTGAAACCGTGGATATGGCACAACGCCAATTTCATCCTTCTTCAGTCGCTTTTTGCCGTCCTGTTTTTCGAACGAAAATACTCGGGCGAAGTCTTCTGGCGCAAAATGAACGGAGCATACCTCCGAATACTTGGTAGCTGTCCATTTCTTGCGAGTCGAGTTCACAAATGCGACCCATTTTCGTCTTCTTTTGACGGCTTCAGGTCTTGCATCGTCGAAATATGGAATGGGATGCAGCGAAATTCCTTCATCGTCGTTTTTCACGTTACTGCAGCCGCCCACCACACATCTCCGAACCATTTTCTTCCTCACAAACCATTCCAATCAATCGAGGCGAAACAGAGAAATCGAGGGAAGCCGCGAAAACTCCGTTCCTGGTATGACATCACAACCCGACTATCCCCAGGTCTCCCTTTGCGCGGTTTTTGACATGACCGGAAGTAAAATTTCACGTTTTTAAACGGCAAAAACGCGGGGAAGGAAAATCGGTATCGCAAAATTTTTTTTGATTTGCATATCAGGATGCCAGTTAGATTCGATCTGGCGAATAAAAAAAAATCTGTCATATGCACTTTAATATATACAAGGTGAGGTGTTAAAAAAGTAAACAATGAGTAACATATTTAGTGTGTAATTGTGTGTGCATGGTGAGTATGTCTAAATAAATAGTTTTGCGCGGATAGAGTCCGATTGCGTGTTCAGTTTTGGTTTCTTCTTCTTTATAAACAACATTTCGTAAATTAAACAGTCGAATTTTCCACCGCATTTCTTGAGGACGGAAAAGTTGCTATTGAGGTCGCCGATGGCTTTAATGCCGTGGTCGTTCTTTAGATGCTTGCTGATTGCTGAAAAACGGTGTTCGTCAGTGCAAAACGGCGTTTGCCAGTGCAAAAGGGATGGCTCATTAGGGTGGGGTGGGTAGGCAATTTTATTCTGCAGGAAATTGTTTTCGAGACTAAAAGCTTTGTATGAATTTTATTTCACTAGCTTGCTGGATACAGTTAAACTGCGTATACAGAACAAGCCACATGCTCAGGTCTTTGTTGTTCTACCCGCTATATGTTTGTTTTGAAAGTCACGACATCTCATTTTGTTTCAGTCATGACAGTCCTCATCTACAATACACCACTGTTCACTATTATTTTTTTCAGTTTTGTTGACCCCGCACCCCGTACCCCGCACCCCACACCCCTCACCCCGACCCGTGTTTTTGGAACACCTTGCTAATTGGCCGTGGTATCTGATCAAACGTTCGGTTTTCAAACTCTATCATTCGATTAAGTTCGATTTAGTTCAGTCGTCGAAGGAAATCGAGCTCTCAAAAGAATACGCGAATTGAATGTTTGATTAGGTTTGTCAACCAAACGATAGGAATCTCAACCAAAAAAAAGTGATTTCATTTAAAGAAAAAAATCAATTGTATAGTAATTACTGATCCAGTTGCTCTTTTTGTTATTTCTGGAACGTTACACAGGTTCTGCTACCTGAATTGCTGCTTAATGTCCTCATGCACCCGTTTGTTATTTTCAATATTAGTGGTCGGCGCAACGCTATTGGAAGACTACTGCTTGTGCCGCAGCCTTGGAATACACTGGTCAGCATGTACCTGTGATTTGAAAGGTGTCGGCTACGTAACTGATAAGCTGAACAGTTATTAATTAACTAATAATAAGTGGCTGAATATAACAGTTAAGTGACTATGAAAAGAGCAAGACAAGGCGGGGATCTTCTCTCTCAAAAATGTAACGCTCCATTGGAATAATTTTCGCGTTCGCCAGGCTCGACGCTCTTTATCTTGGATTTTATTCTATTACTTTAGATTTCGGAACCAATTTTTATTAAATGGCCGAATTTGCAGGAATTATCTTTATTTTGAAAAGTCTAGCTAGATATATGTATACAGGTGACCCTCGAACCCCCCTCCCCCCCCCCCACGTTAGTTTTCATCCAAAAATGCTTGAAACCCAAATCAACAAACTAAGAATAACGATACGCACTTGCGTTCATTAAGAAGATGTCTTGAAGGAATAAAAATGGAACACCTTTGCATTATCATTTAAGTTTCCTGTAAGTCACCGAATAATAAGACATGCGTATTTGCTTCGATAAATCAATGTCGCTAATGAATAAGACTAATACACATAAGCGTCTATTAAACGAAAGTCACAAATAAATAAGACGCGCACTTGCGTTTAGTAAACCAAAGTCGCCTATGATTAAGAGCAGAACTTACTCGCATTTATTGAACCAAAGTCGCCAACGTATAAGACTAATACGCACTGGCGTTTATTAAACCAAAGTCGCCAATGCAATAAAACTAATACGCACTTGCGTTCATTGAATCAAACTAGCGAATGAAAAAGACAGTGGGGCACAGCTTGCGTGTATAAAGCATATGAATACGACTATACGCACTCGCGTTTATTGTACCGAAGTCACCATTGACTAATACCAGAAACTCATAACGAGTTGAAACGTGTAACTCGCGTTCGATGCTCGTGAATATTCATTTTTCAAACTACCATATTTGGAAACCCCTCGCTCCAGTCTACGATGTTGCAGTTCATTTCGCTTCCGTTGAAAATTGAACTTATAAGCGATACAAATGCGCAGTTGATTCAAAACTCAATCACTAGTCACCATAAAAATCAAGAAAGAACGAGAAAAAAAACGAGAAAGGAAAAAAGGGAAAATAATCGATTACATGACTGAAAGAAAAAGGCGCCAAAACCATGTTGCAGCGTTTCTTTGCAAAGCTCAATGGATCAATGAAACTGCTCCGAAGTGAACATCCGAGAATAACTTTTTGAAAAAGACTTCCAAATATTGGTTCTAAAATGTGGTACAGGTTTGACGTTTCCTGAAAAATTGTTGTATTCATCTTCCAAAGTGGATTAAAGGTACAGTATGATTTCAGCATTGAAGATGGAGAGTGGAAACGAACACAAAACGTAGTGGTTACGGGTTCAGAGGCCGCGGACGTGTCAAAACAACAATGAATCAAACATTCAACTTATTTTGCATTACAATCTCTTTATTTGAACATTATTTGGAGCTGCTTGAACTCAGAGCTACATCAACTGCAGGTAAAATGATGTTATTTTGTGTAGTAAGCTTATAAAGCCGAAAAAATGTCGTCCTTTCTTATTCAGTTAAGTTCTTAATTGTTTGCTTGATTTTGGTAGCGAACAACCGAAAATGTGACACATGACACTTAATATTATTAAACGGTTCACTTCATTTTACTGTGTTAAACATTTTTGTATCATGTCTTGATATTTTGGTGTCAAACATTTTCCGTGTAAAACCTACCTTTTGTGAACATTTCTTGATAGTGCCACGGTGTAACAAATCGTAAACACAACGCTAGACTAGTTTGATCTACTTCTAACCCCAGCGGTTTGCTTGATGTTGTTTCAATTACCAATTTTGTTGCCTGAAAAATTTCCTGCTCGCTCTTCGAAACCAGTATTTCTTTTCGCTTTATCGTTCCAACGTTTGAAAGCTTTGTCGGCTTGTTTTCCCCGTTTGTCAGCCATTCTTTGAGCAGGCGGGCGAACTTGGTGTGAAATTACGTCACGTCATTCACGAAATTGATTGGTCAGTTCTCTTTCTCCTCATGTTCCAAATATGGTACTTGCGAAAATGAATAATTACGAGCATCAGTCAAAACCACATATGCGAGTTACACGTTGCAAGTCCTTATGAGTTTCTGCTAATACGCACTTGTGTTTATTAAACCAAATTCGCTGATGAACAAGACTAATACTTACTTGTGTTTATGAAACCATAGTCACCAAGGAATTAGACTAATACACACTTGCGCTTATTAAACCAAATTTCCCAATGGACTTATACGCACTTGCGTTTATTAAACTAAATTCGCCAACAATGAACAAGACTAATAGATTCTTGCGTTTATTAAACCGAATTTCCAATCGAGTCCAATGAACAAGACTACTGAACACGTACTTGCGTCTAGGAAACCAAATCGCCAATGAATACGACTATACGCACTTTCATTTATTGGATCAAAGTCACCAAAGTCTAATGCGCACTTGCGTATATTAAACCGAATTCGCCAATGAACAAGACTAATACGTAGTTGAGTTTAGTAAACCAAAATCACCAAGGAATAAGACTAACACGAACTTGCGTTTATTAAACCGAATTTCCCAATAACATCAATACACGATCGCGTGTCAGTTTACTATGTAAACATGTAAACCAAAGTCGCCAATGAATAATACGACTAATAAGCACCTCCGTATAAAACCGAAATCGCTAACAAGACAAATAAACACTTGCGTTTATTTCGATAAATTTGCCAATAAGACCAATACGAACTCGCATTTATCAAACCAAAGTCGCTACTGAATGACTAAGACAGTTGGCACTTGCGTTTATTAAACCAAAGTCCACAATCAGTATTATTGGGCCAGTGATCGTGCATGCTCCCTACCAGGCTCCCGCAGCCATATCTTGTGTTTCGGTGCCTGTAGCTTTCATTCTGGCGAATCTTCCCGTTTTGGCGGATTTTTCTTCAAAATTTTCGACTTTCCATCTTGAGCAATGCTTGAACAGCATGCCAAAGAGTAATAGAATGCATATTTTGAAAGATCTTGTCGACTATTTTGATGGACACTTCAATATTCAATGTGAGAGTCCCGAGTCCGATATCAAAGGCTTGAAAGAATTTTATTGGAACATGTATGAGACCTTGAATCGCCTTGAATAGTGCTATTTCAGTGGCTGGCACGAGGAATTATACGACCATAGTGAATCCATGAAAGAAGTTGTGAAGAAAGCAGTTATCTCACGCGGGCTGAAGACTGACACCATCCTACACGTTTGGAGCCATCAGAAAACTGATTATTGCTTCAGCATCTGTTTATTCGATGTTTTGTTGTTGCTAGAAGACCTAACCTCGATCACTTAAGGTGGCTTATTCACTATTCAGTAGACACATTTGCTAGGTAAATTATGTATCAAAATAATTCTTAGACACCATAAAAAATAATGAGACATGTGAGATTTTTTGAGCCTGTCATCTCTGATACTTGGGACATAAATATTCATGTGACAGTTTATGTTGTGTGGTTAGTTAAATATTAACTATGCTGTGACGTCAGTATGACGTTATCTGACGTCACACTAAGCATTAAAGTAGGACAGTTTCCTAACTAGAACTTGTTGAAAATTTTAAAAAATCCAGAAAATAAATTTGGTACACAAAGGGTTAAACCAAAGTCGCAATTGAATGAATAAGACAGAGAGGCACTTGCGTTTAATAAACCAAAGTCGCCAATGGAATAATACTAAAACACACTCGCGTCTACTAAACCAATGTCACCAATGAATAAGACGTCAAATAACACAGAGGAGCACTTGCGTTTATTAAACCAAAGTTGACGTTCAATAGGACTAATACACACTCGCATCTACTAAACCATAGTCAAATGGGCACTTGTGTTTACTAAACCAAAGTTGCCAGTGAATGAATAAGAGAGAGGGACACTTGCATTTAATAAACCAGAGTCACCAATGGAATAATAGTAATACCCACTCGCGTCTACTGAACCAAAGTGCCAATGAATAACATAGAGGGGCACTTGCGTTTATTAAACCAAAGTTGAGTACAATGAATACGACAAATATACTCGCGTTCATTAAACCAAAGTCACCAATAGAAAAACTAGTGTGGACACGTCTTAGTGACATGTTTCAACAGGTTGACAGCTCTTGTGTTGAAATTTTAGGGATGTCCCTTTGTGTACCAGCATCTGCAGGGCAACGCTTACAACACTTACTGTTTTATTCGTTACTGTGTTAACTTAAATGCAGTTAGAGTTTTGAAGACCAAAAAATGACTCTTACAACAAACTTCCATACTTATTAACTGGCAATTAATGCTCTCAACAATTTTTTGGCCTTGGAGTGTATTCTTTGAAATCAAAATTTAGCATAGAAGGCAAGCTTTGATTTCCTTCTTTCTTAGCCATCTTTTCAACACTGACCAAAGTTTATTTTTTACTGGTTTCCTAGCGACAGCATTCACCATAGCACTGGTTTTTGACAGCCCCTCATTTTATATTATGTTGATTATCTTGCAATTTAGTCACACATTTTATGATTAAATTTGGAAGAATAGAAGTTCACAACCCACACAATGTTTAGTTGAAATTAGAGAAAAACTGTATGTAAAAGCATTTCCCAGTAAATCAAGGGCTGATTTTGGTCTTCAGTGTTAATGTTTTTTCAGTTCAAAAACCTTTCATGATAGACATCTACATTGAGCTTTCTATATTATGTTTGAGAACTACTAAAATAAAACAAATTAGTCAAAAGTTGGTGATCGACTTGCATAACCTGATAAACCAAGATACGGGAAAATGCTGTTATCTAATGATTTTTCTCTGTTTTCTCATACAAGTTGTGTACTAGCTCATGTATGTCAAATCAACCAAATTTCGTCATTAAGTGTCTGAATAGGTTTCAAGATAATCCCCTGTGAATATAAAACAAGGGACTGTCCAAAACCATTGCTGTGGTGACAGCTGTTGGCAGACAACCAATAAAATGATAAACTTCGGTCACGTGTTGAAAAGATGGTGAAGTATTAAGGAAATTGCGCGAAGCGCACGCATTGAAATTAAAATTTCACGAGCAAACCGAAATAAGATATAATAGCGTATTCTCCTGGCTTTCGCGCCAAAATCAAGCCCTTCAAAGTCAAAACGAGGCTAAGGCCTCAATACCATGTAAAAATCCTCATTCTCAAAAATGGAAGAGAGCTAGTAAGCAAGAGAAGACGAGTGAATCATAAACAATATAAACGTTTATTAGCAAATAATAAATCATTTCAAAGTCTTGTAGCAAAAGTAAACTTGAAGAATCGCGAAACTTCGACAAAGACAATAGTCCACAGAACAATCCTTGAATAACAACCCTCGAACAGCAATAAAACTGCAGTTAGTACACCTCTAAACGTCTAGGTGGCCTTGGACCCTGAAATGTGGAGCAAACCGAAATAAGATGTTAGATGTGCCCAGATACTTAAATAAGTATGGGTGGGCCGGGTGGGACGCTATTATATCTTATTTCGGTTTGCTCGTGAAATTTTAATTTCAATGCGTGCGCTTCGCGCACTGATGAAATTTCCAATTTCACTTCACAAACCTCAATAAGATATAATAGCATATGTTCACAGTTACTAAGCTAACCTTGCAATACGACAGCTTGAAAGGAGTCTTGAGCTTGTTTATTGCAAGCAACCTCCCGTAAATAATGCCGCCTAAAAGTGGACTCCTTTCTCCACTTTGCGATCTCCATTATCTCTTTACAAGAGGGCCCTTTCGCCTTGGCCTTGGATGTGGATGCACCTCGCACCGAATGAGCACGGAACTCAGAGGTATCAATCCCAGCTAGGTTCATAAGCTGCACTAACCACCCTGCAATTGTGCATGGTACTACCTCCTTGTGAGGCTTTACATAACTTAACAGTAACTGATGCTTATTAGAGTCTGCACGCCAACGCTTAGAGCGTTCTAAATAGCAGGTAATGGTTGAAAATACACATAGCATAGGATCACCCTCAAACTTCTCAAAGGTCTGTTTAATGGGGTTCTGACCTTTCTTTCTCGATTTGGTTAATTGTGCAAGTTCAAAAACAATAGAACTATCCTTAATGGACATATATCTTACATCAAGAGCCCTTAGGTCTGAGCATCTACCAGCTGATGAAAGAGCTAGCAGCATGCTCAGCTTAAGAGTCAAGCACTTGTTTGAGAGGGTGGAGTTATCCCCTAGCATGTGAATGTAGTCAAGAACCTTATCGACATCCCAAGTCACCACATATCTGGGTTGCGGTGGATTGGCATTAAAACAGGCACCAACCACCTTACAAATCAGCTCGTGCTGCCCCACCCTAACACCCCCTATGGGAGGGTGGAAAGCTGAAATGGCTGATCTGTGGCTATTTATCATGCGGTAGCTTTTGCCCTGTTTTAACAGTTCTGTAAGATAGTCTGCTACAGAGGCCACAGAGGAGCAAAATGGATCAATTTTCCTCTGACGACACCAGCTACTCCACTGTTTCCAGGCGCTGTTGTAAGCTCCTGCCGTGCCTGTTCGCCAAGAGTGGGAGCGGAGAAGTTCGGAAGTTTGCTCTGAAATTCCGTCTGCAAGCAAGTTTTGCCTGTAACCATCCAGGCCGCTAATGACAGGTGGCCCTGCAGAACTAGCGGGTGTGGCTGCAGGTTGGGGGAAAGCAACAGATTGCTCAGAAGGGGCAGCAGAATTGGCTGTCTGCAGGACATCTCTAGAAGGACTGGGTACCAAGCTTGTGTATGCCAAGTTGGTGTTATCAGGACAATTGTCGCCTGATCCTTTCGGATCTTTGCCAGACAACGACAGATCATTGAGAAAGGTGGAAAACTGTAACCCCTCAGGTTTGTCCAAGGAATCTGAAATGCATCCGTCCCATGAGCAAATGGGTCTGGGAACCAGCTTATATAGCTTTGAAGCTGAGTATTCATACGATCTGCAAATAGATCTATTGTCAGGGGACCCCACAGGTGATCTAATGCCTGGAAAACTGTCGGATTGAGTTTCCAGTTGCTGGAATCCCTGAAATGTCTGGATTCCCAATCCGCTTCGTGGTTTAATTCCCCTGGCAGATACTCTGCTGTCAGGGTTATCTGCTTGTTTAGGGCATATTCCCACAGCTCCTGGGCTATACTTAGTAATGCAGGGGACCGTGTCCCCCCCATCCTCAACAAGTAAGCAACTGCTGTCCTGTTGTCCATTCTCAGGTGGACATGAAGCTGCCTTCGATTGGGAGTGAAGGCCCTCACAGCAAAAAGAGCTGCTTTCAGCTCCAAAGCATTTATGTGAAGAGAACTGGATTCCTCCTGTGTCCAAAGTCCCCTTGTGTGTCTCCCCTGGCACACTGCCCCCAGCCCTTCAGCGACGCATCCGTCGTTATTGTCAAGTCTGGGGCTGGTGTGATTATCGAGCGACCATTCCAGTTGGACATTTGGTCGATCCACCACTGAAGGTCGTCCCGACAATCCTCGCTCAGAGGGACAACTGTCTCGTACCCCTTGCCCATCAACAAACCCCTTACTTGGAGCCTTTGCAAATGCCGGTAATGGAGGGGTGCCAGAAAAACCGCCTGTATAGATGAGGTCAGTTTCCCAATAATCTGAGAGAGAGTTCTCACTGAGGCTTTTTTCTCCTGAATTAAATCTCTGCAAATCTGAATAAGTTGGGTCATTTTCTCCTGTGGCAAATATAGTTTCATCTCCAATGAATTGATCAGAAAACCTAGGTACTCCATGCACTGGGCTGGGTGTAAAACTGATTTCTTCCAGTTTATAATAAAGCCTAAATTCTGAAGCAGCCACAGAGTGGAGTCCCTGTCCCTCAAAATACCTTCCAGAGTCTGATTGAATATAATGATATCGTCTAAATAAATAATCATTCTCAGACCCAGTCTTCGAAGAAGAGCTACAACAGGCTTTAAAAGCTTGGTGAATAGAAGGGTGGCTGGTCCCAAGCCAAATGGAAGGCCTGTAAACTGGTACCTCGTGCCCCCATAAATAAAACGAAAGAGCGGCTGGTGCTCTGGATCTATTGGCACAGTAAAGTAAGCATCCTTCAGATCTATTTTTATCATCCAGTCTTCCTTCTGGACTAAATGCTTTAGCAAGTGCAGCCCCTCCATTTTGAAATGTTGATAAACAACAAAACTGTTCAACTGTTTTAAGTTGATTACAGGTCTGTTCCCCCCATCTTTCTTTTTGACTAGGAAAACTGTACTTATAAATTCCCCTTTCAGGGGGGAGACCACCTGAATCGCCCCTTTCTGCAACATTTCTGCAATTTCCTGTTCTATCGCATGCCTTTCCAGCTGGTTGTGAAAGGTCTGAGAGGGGGCCTGTGCCTGCCTTGGG
Organism: Siderastrea siderea; assembly: GCA_964030785.1. NCBI lineage: Eukaryota > Metazoa > Cnidaria > Anthozoa > Scleractinia > Rhizangiidae > Siderastrea > Siderastrea siderea. The sequence continues at coordinate 40,178,716 of OZ034969.1, read as the reverse complement.
GGTTCTACAAAGGGAATCCGTACCCCCTTGATCATTTTCAAAATGAACTGATCCTGTGTCAGTAATTTCCAATTGTTCAGAAAATGTTGCAGCCGCCCCGCCAGAGGGAGGTTTTGGCTTACAAGGGTGATGTTCAGCCCCATGGACAGTAGAAGAGGATGAACAAACCGAGTTAATTCCCCCTGGCAAGGTTGAACCTGCAATGGGACTTTGGGCATCAGGTGATCTCCTTTTGAACATGAATAACTGACTTGCCTTTGTTAAAAGGTCTGGAGGGCGGTCTTGGCTTGAAAGAGACAGTTCTGCCCCCACCCCTTCCATGTGATGAGGGCATCCCTCGAAAGGGCTGATGGGAGTCTCTTGGGCCTCGTCCACGATAGCTATCTCTGCGAAGAGGGGGGCCTTTGTAAGCTGAAGGCCGTGATGGCTTAGAAAAGCCTGCTAAGTGCTGGGAAATGTCCTTGGTGGACTTCCGAATCTTGGTGGCCTTAGAAAGAGCCTTGTAGAACCTTTTACCAAACAGGTTCTTGTGGGAACTGGACAAGGATAACTTGTGCTTGCTGAGCAGCTTTTTTGCTTTCTTCATGTCACCGGTAAGGCGACCTAATATGCTCAAGCGGCGAGCATAAGTCAAACTCACATTAGCCTGTCCGAGCAACGTGACAGATTGCTCAACCAATTTCAAGCAGTCAAACAAATCCAGCTCATCAGTAGAGTCGTCAGTTGGTACCTTTTCAAGGTTTAGCCAGAGCTTCCCTAATGGTCCCATTACATTGTTAATACGAGCTTGCGTTTTTGACAAAGTGCCGTCGCTTTCGCGGCCGTATGACTTGCCGAGGATGTTGAAGATCTCATTCAAATACCCATCGACTTTGGGGATCTTTAGAGATTCTGCATCAGGTACCGGATTTGAATCGAGGACTGACTCTTGAATTGCCTTGTCTTTTACGTAAATTTTGAATTTTTCATTCAGGTATTTGTGCATATCGTTCGTCAGCTCAAGTTTTGTACGGGCCTGTGCGCCCGTGTCAAAACGCCTGTAGTCGGCATCGCCAACGTGCTTCGGCGAGCTTGCAGATTTTTTGCGCTTAGGGTTTGCTTCAGAGCTACTTGAGTTGCTAGAATCACCCTCACCGTTAGAATCACTATCACTGCTCTCATTACCAGAGGCAGAATCAGCAGAGGAAGAGGTCGTTGTTTTGGACGAGCCTTTCGACTTTCGCGAAGGCTGTTCTTCGTCAACACTCGCCTCAAGGGTGTTGTTAGTAGCCTCCTCGTTCTCAACGGGAGTGTCAGTTTGATCCGCCATAATCCTTTACAAGAAAAAATAATCCTGGAAAAAAATACTACTTTAGGTCTTCCACTAGACTTGCCACGAGCGAACACGAAGCGTCCAGCTAGCGCAAAGCCATTTTTGAGAATGAGGATTTTTACATGGTATCGAGGCCTTAGCCTCGTTTTGACTTTGAAGGGCTTGATTTTGGCGCGAAAGCCGGGAGAATACGCTATTATATGTTATTGACGTTTGTGAAGTGAAATTGGCATCTGTTTCTTTTACGCGAAATTTTGTTTTCAAAAGACACACTTCAAGGACAAACAAAGTGTTGTTAGCCTCCTTAAGTAAGCTTGCTGTCAACAATTAACTCTGTATTCATTTCTCTGCAAAAACAAAAAGAAGAAAGAAACCAAGAAAGTTTGTCAATAAGATTAACATGTTGTTTTCCTATAAGGTAATATTTTTGATGACGGTTACATAGATTATAAACAGTGAGAAGTTGTTATCATACCTCTCATCATTTGCGCTTTCTTAGCTTTGTCTCTTGAACGAGTGGGTCCTTGAAAATGTTTTTGTTCTTTAAATTGTGCCTCGGGTATGAGTGCATACCCTACATATCCCTCAACTACCGGTACTTTTCTCTGCAATAGGAAACACAAAAAAATCACCAACCACATGATCTGAGAGAAGTTGCAAATGAAAAGATTACTCAAATGACAAAATAATATCCTTCACGACTCCTTTTTGAAAATATTCTTAGCAAACAGGTGAAAAAAATTACCTACCACTTCTTAATTTATGATCAGACAGTGCTTTGTTTTATTTAATCAGCACCACCACGTAAACTCAAAGCTACCTGACAGAACAGGACTTCCAGCAAATAATTACAGTCCTACCCTGAAATTCTAAAGCCTAAGATTATCACAATCTCAATCCTACAATCTCAAAGGAAGTCCTCAGCATAGGCTTTCCAGCCAATGTAAATATATGTAACCAAGTATTCCAATCTGTCAAGGCTATCTATTTCCCTATAGGAAACTTACAGTTGGATTGCGTTTTGCAGTTTAGCCAGAGGTGGCTGATCTCCAGTTGAATCTTTTACCACCTAGGAAATATTGTAAAAGTGCAATTCATTTTAATTTTAAACTAGAGTGAGGCAGCATGTAATTCATAACTGGTATTTCACCAGATGTAGTGTATGCTACACAGGGCACGCAAAAAATAACATTGTAATTGCATGCAGCTCCCTATGACTGCAGGGTGAGTTTAGTAATCCAAGAACAATTTTCATGTCATAGTACACAGCAATGTTCAGCAAACTCTATCCTAAATTGGAGTTATCACTGGTTATGAACAGTGGAGACATTGTGACCAACATTTCAAGCTTGCTTGCCCATTATATGGTTTCAGATAGGAAATTTGACTATCAATTCACACAGTTACCATGTTGCCTGAAACAGAATTATATTATCCCAAGTGGGCCACCAGAGTCACACTGTGCTCTACCACATTTTTATGCTATGATTCTTGAAGTTTCTGTATTATATTGAGAGTAAATGTCAAGTTATAATATTTCTCAGGTCTTTGTTGTATTGACATTCACTATTCCTTTCTCAAGCCTAATAGATTAACACCCCATTATAATAAGAGTAGTACATAGTGAATTAAATGAATGCCACCTGATTCTCAGAGGTTTATTTTCTGATTTTAAACCCCCCACATATTACAAAAAATTTTTTTTAACTCACATATTTATTAAGTGGGAGTTTTAAAAAAAGAAAATAAACAGCTGAGAGTCAAGTAATATTAAATTGGCCCAATTTATACTAAAAAATAATCATATTAGATATTTGTCAGATAGATGGCTGCCGGATTCAACAACTGTGAGGTTCTTGAAGCAATTCAAAACCTACCGCCTGAGCTACGTGAGATAATTTACAAACATTTTCTCACCATTAAATTGAGAGAGCGAGAAGCTTTGGGTTGGAACTTGGTTCATGATGAGCTTTTAATACAACCTTTTTGTCCTGAAAGACAGCGGCTTGTACATATTATAGTGTGTGTAGCCTATATGCATTGTTGTTGTGGAGGGTGTTGTTACCCTTGTTATAAACAAGAAGAAATCCTTGATGAACTAACCATCTCTGTCCCGATCAATGATATAACTCTAATTAAGTATTGCACTGATATATGGGAAGAGGACCACATTCCTTAAGTTGTGTTTACTGTGCATGACTTCATGGTCCGGTGAAACCCACAGACAATAACGTAATTTATATTCTTGTACAAATATTGAAGGAAAACCCCCTTAACAACTCCAGCTTGAAAAAACAAATCAATATACACAGACAAATTACATTAATTCATAATCAAAATATTCACTACCGTCAGCAGAAGTTTTGAGACCTATTTTGTAGACAAATTAAGAAGAATCATCTTCCAGCAAGTCTTCTGTAAGTCGTTTAGGGGCCCACACACAAAACTCATCTCCATTCTTTTTTTCTAAAGTTAAAATAGCTGAATCCCCAAATTTACCTTTCCTGTGTTTAACTTTTTTAATTTTGTAAATAGCGTCTGAAATATCCCGCCATTTTAAAATTTCTTTTCTTTCAAAGCTTTCCTCTGTTGGCCAGTCTTGTGAGATCGTTTAGTGATCTGTACAGACATCCATAGTAAGATACATTGAAGATACATTCGTTCAATAGCGTGTAGTTTTCTGCTCGAGGTGAAATTCTGTGAAGCGCATGCGTAAATATTCAATTATTGCGACATTTAGGTGAAGGGCAGAAAAAGGGTACCATAAGAAATAGAAGAAGAAAAGTGTGTGTAATATATATTGAAAGTGATCAATATTTATTCGTTCACTCATTGGTGAAGCCTTAGGGGGGTGATGGTTGGCCACCATCTGAACCCTGTTTGAGGGCTTGTGCATGCGGTGAAATACGAGGTATAGGGGAACTCCTTCCAGTGGGAGAGTACCCTACGGGTGAGCCCGCCTCGGCCCTACTGGTGACAGGGGGGTGCTCAGAAATTCCTCGGGATTTCAAACCTCGCTCCCAGAGGTAAAATGTGGAATGACAACCACCTTGTCAGCGGTGAAATCCTCACTTCGGTGAGGTAAAAGTCCTAGCCGAGGCTAGGCAAGAACAACCGCGAGCACCCCCCCGACAAGGGTTTTGCCCTTTTTGTGTGACCTGTCACGCAATGTCACGCGTGACTGTCACGTTCGCCGTCACGCAATGTCACGCCTCTTGTCACATAAGATCATGCGTGACTATCACGCATTTTCGTTGTTTATAAGAGAAAAAGTTTTATTTTTCAACTTTATTAGGAAAAATCGTATGATGGAACAATATCTTGTCCTGAAATGGGGTAGCCATCTTCATCACGAGTTGGTAACAATATTTTTGAAACACACTCACGAGTGATAAATCGTATTTGCCTAATTTCGGGGGGTGTGAGAAGTTCAACTAGGTAATAGGAAATAGCTTGCAAAATTGCAATCATTTTTGTAAGCATATATAATTACTTTGAAAATCTACAACTGAGCGAACTTTTTATCATACTTTTCAGAAATAGATAGTGGAATTTCCATACAATGATCAGTGACGAAATTATCTATCATTTTCAATCTATCAAGAAAGACTTTTTCGTCGAAAGCTTCGCCTCTGAGGTAAAAACGAATCTCATCAAGGATTTTTTGGTATTCGATACGGGCAAAATTTGCTTGTTCTGTTTTCTTATCGTATTTTTTAAGGCTTGCCACTGCTTTCAAAGTAAGACCAACACCAGTTAAAGTTGCCATGACAATAGGGTTCAATGTAATTCCTCCGGCTACTGCGGCACTAATAATTAATTTGCCGGCCAAAAGATTACAAACAAAATTTTTTCTTCGAAAACCGCGGTGCAACTTTTCATAGCCATAATGTTTCTTATGGTAATAAGCATATAAATCTTTCAGAGTTGCAACTTTCTCTTTAGAAAGTGTCTGGTCGAAATGTCCCGCATTGTGCTATATAATAAATGTAAAAATGTTTATGGCACTCTATATTCAATCACCAGTAACAGTTCCTCATTTTTTACATCCGAAGCTAATTCTACACCCATAAAACCAGTCGCCAGTGGTAAATTAATACTTATTGTCTGTAATTGTGTTGCTTGGGTTGAAGTGTATTTAAGTATTGTTGAAGATGTAAACAAACTTTTTATATTTAAAGAAATAGGCGTATATCGTTTTTTGAGCTTGAGATGGAACACTTTTATTGTTAAAATATGGCTATTATTTGGAATGATTATTTTGTCACAACCATTTAACAAAAACGTGCGTCTATTTTCCGTATTCAAAAGTCCATTTATGTAATGAACGGAATCACGCAAACGATGTTTGTTTAAAGAGAAATCTGTTTGCATTACCATTTGTCCATTTTCAATAACAAAAGCGGTGTCATAGACACTTGGATCAACGTTTGAAATTGGTTCTTTAACACCATAAACAATTAGATGACCAATTGTTATTAATGATGGCTTACTAACTGTACCGTGCAGATCGAGATATAGGTATTGTGGGGGTGAGCTACCTCATCTGTGAAAATTGATAACTGTTTTGGTGTACTTCTCAAATGTTTTGGTTGTATGATTAGAAATTGAAATCGTAGTGCCTTGTGGTGTAACACCTATCTCATTCATCAAACCATTCAACAACCATAGTATAGTAACCGACTGGAAGTTTATATAGGTTAAAACCAAGGCGTGACTGGTACTGGTTGGGTGAGCCTTTTTCAAACAGGAGTTTGAGAGAGTAAGCTTTTTTATTTATTTGATGTGGAGACTCGGAAAAATCTCTGATGCCCAAAACCTCGATGTTGTTTTCACTCGAAGATTCATCAGTGTCTTCCATCAAGTATCTGAAGGCGTCCCTTTTTTGTCCCGAGCTAGTGATGTGAGATTCATGAATTTTTTGACTGACAAGATCTCTCATAGATGTTATATCATTTTGCATAAAATCAACATTAACTGCGGATTTCGAATCTTTGTAATCGGTTTGTAAGTTAATAATTTTATTATTGTTTAAATTCAAGTTTCCAGTCATATTGTTAGTGCCATCAAGTTTGAGAAATTTTTTTTTGTGTCATGTCAATTCTGTAGTTAACAAACTCGACACATGCGGCGTCTCTTTTGTTTGAAGGAAGATTAAGATTGATAATTGATCTATTTTTCATATCAATATTAGCTCCTTTATCCAATTTTTTCGCAAGCTGATTATCGACATACTTTTTGTTTGTGGCTTGATCTGCCTGTTCTGGGTCTTTTACGTTGTAGATTGTGTTATTGTTCATATCAATACTTGCTTCCATTTTTCCGCCTTCCTTTTTTGAAAGAAAGATATTTCTCGTGTCCTGATAGTTTATTACCTTTGTCAGATCACCGTGGACAGGATAAGGGTTGCGTACTTATTTTGCATGTCAATATCAGCAGAACCGCTTGCACTACCCTGAGGTTCACGATCACCTTTATCACCTTTTGAACCTTGGGGTCCATGAGGACCAATCATGCCTTGTGGTCCCGTGAGACCTTTTTCACTCCTCGGTCCATAAGGACCTTGTGGTCCTGCTGGGCCTTTGTCACCCTTCGGCCCAGGAGGACCCTCAGGGCCAGGAGGACCCCCTGGGCCAGGAGGGCCCTCTTTTACATTTTCACTCATCGTTTGGTTTGTTCCACCTATTTGGCTGTCAATATACCCCATTATATATCTTCATCAAAATTTTTTTCATTAATTGTAGAGGTTTGTCATAGTAAACGAAAGAATATTTTTTATCGGTGGCGCGATCTAAAACGTCATGATCCACACCTATCTCGTCTGCAATCCGTTTGTTTTCTCTTGGAAGAAATCTGAAAATACAGAAATGGCTGCAGTTATCACAGATGTTTTTCGGCACCTTGTAGAAGGTTTGAGTGAGGTAAATAACGCAGCAGTTTCTGTGCCGCCCGTTGATAAAATAATTAATGATGCTGTTTTGGTTGCTTTCAGAAACAAGATCATCAAAAACAACTATTTTTTGGTTGTCCACTGGAAGCTCTTCGAGTGGAATGATTTCATCACCGTAAGCCTCAATAACCTCATAACCAACCTTGGGGTTGATTTGTTCAGCAAAGTCCTGCAAAAGATCCTGGTATTTGTTCTGGTGCAGTTTTTTTGAAAATAGGTAGATTTTATCAAACTCCAACAAAAATAAATCATATTCATTAATATGTTTGTTTTGCCAGAATAACTGGGTCCACAAATTAGCATGTGGAAAACATCTGCTGGCATGCAAGGGTGGCCTTGCTTGTAGTTACTCTTGGAAGAACCTTGGTCAAAATTTACAAACTTCATTTTTTTTTTTGCTTCTATATATTCACGCTGGAAATATGTCAGTAAAAAAATGGCATCAGTTGGCTGAAGAAAAAACGGTGTTGGATAAACAAACAGAAGAAATTCACCAAAAATTTAGAATGGATAAAATAAACAAAGAGTTTGGTCAGCTTTCAGGAGAAGAACTTTTTAAACCAATCACAAAAAGGCTTGATGAAAAAAGCAGCGACAATGTAGAAGAAGAGGAGGAGGAGGAGGAGGAGGAGTCCTGATTACACAATGGATGAATTTGACAGAACCAATCCTTTTGGTGATGAATTCAGACCGGATGCACCAACACCAGCACCATCACCACCAACAACACCAACAACAACCACAACACCTATAGTACCAACATCACAACCACCCCCATATCAAGAATTTGATGATTTACCATCTTTATCTTTGATGGAAGAAACTGTTATGCCGGGAACTTCCAAAGATGAAACAAAAAAAGAAATACCAAATCGGCTTAGAAATGTTAAAAGTATTCTTGCCAAACATAAACATGACCCAACTTACAAAGTAAAAAGTAAAGGATCTAAATACTACGGATACGATGTGGAAAAACTAAAAGCTGAGGCATTTAACCTCGAAACAATGAAGGCAAACCAAGAACACGCAGAAAAGTTACTTAAAAGGGAACAACTTTTATTGACACAATTAAAAGAAGGGAAGATGAAATTAAAACCGCCTGAAAAACCGGAAAAAAGAGAAATCACCAAAACTCCTCTTGAAAAAGCTGTCATAAGCCGAAGACCTTATCTTGAGCCTTCCGACAATGAAGATGACTATTCTGACCAGGATGATCGAGAAGACTACACACATTCGAGTTGATTTGGACACTGCACTCACCTTCCCTGGGAATAACCAAACTCAAAAAAAGTCGGGAGACAAATTTACCTTGAAAGACCGGGACAATTTTTATGACTGGTACAACACTTAGTTCCACGTTGATTTCGGTTTGGAAGCTACAGCAAACGGAGCCAATATTGATGAAAATACTCGATCTGGTCCGATCAACGGTTCTTTTTCATTGATAAAAAATTTGATCGTCAGATCATCTGGAAAAAAATCCACAAGGTTGTTTTCATCAAAAACCTGCTTGACTTTTCGGATGATTTTTCGAGAAGTGTGGCAAAAAACCATTTTTGGTATCTTGACAATGCTAATGACACTGTGGTTGCAGCAGCCACTGCGAAGAACCTTGGAATGCGGGCAAGGGCGATTCTATCAGACCAAGGCAAAACAGTTCATACCATTATCCCTTTGAACAGGTACTCCTTCTTCGAAAGTTTTTCCAACAGGCTGCTGCCACCATTACATTTTGAGTTTGAAATTGGTCTGCAAAACGATGAAGAAATGATTTCGCAAAACGATGGAACAGCTCGAAGGATTGTCGTCCGTAAATTTGAGTTGTGGGTTCCACAATTACATTTCACTGCCAAAGGACAAACCCTGGTTAATGAAAATTTCTTGAAGCCAACCCAATGGAAATACCTGCAAGAAAATTTGACACAGAGCAGTGTCCGAAGGGATGCGAATGGTAGGTGGTTGATTACACCTGGGGTAAAAAACCCCAAGCATGTTTTTGTATTCATTCAACAAACTCGGAAACAAAATTCTTATACGCAAAACCCTTACATTTTTGACACATTTGATATCGATGGTGATGACACAGCAAGATTGGACACTTGCCGCCTTCATTACGGCACAGAATTTTATCCTGAGCTTGAATATGACTATGACTTTAAAATAAGAATTTTGAATGATTTGATCAATTTCAGATACAGAAAGAATGACTATAACACCGGCGTTCAGCTGTCGCTTTCCTACTTTGAGAAGTTATACCCAGTTGTCTACTTCGATCTGCGAAATTCCAAAGAAGGTTTGACAGACGATCCCAAAAAGCTCGAATGCCATTACAGACTGAACGAAGCCGCTAAAGCTCAAGATTATATAATCTTCGCCGCGGTTTTGAATGAACGAAAATTTGTGTTGAAGCAAATTGGTAATGAGCTTGTCGTCGTCTAGACAAAAAATTCTGAATATGATATACACAAGATGAGCACAACTTATCATCCATATAAAATCGCACTGACTGATGGTCAGAAAAAGAAACTTCAAAAAGCTTATGTTTCGAAGACAGCTGTTACTCTGAGAGTCAAACCAGGCCAAATTGGGCACGGTGACGAACTCCTTCTCACTGTTACTCAAATCTCACGACTGAAAAAAACCTCAGCAGCAGGTAAAGGAATGGAAATAAAATTAAGCCAGACCCAGATTCAAAATACTGCGCAGCGTGGTGGAAGTTTGTTTTCTGCTATGTTAGGTTTGGCACTACCTTTGATAAACCCAGGCCTTGTTACACTAGCAAGTGCAGGTTTGAGTTTTGGCGCTGAAAAGGTGCTGAAAAAGATATTCGGAAAAGGTTTTGGGCCGAAGGAAATTGAGCTTTATAAACTTGTCCAGCGAATGACTCCTACTCAGAAAAAGGGGGCAGAACAGTATCTTGTTGGAAAAGGTTTAGTAAAAGGAGGCGGCACACAATACGGCGGCTTCCTGGGTATGTTGGCGTCTATCGGAGTACCTTTAGCCCTTGATTTAGTCCGAAAAATAATCGGAAAAGGTATGCAAACTCAACCACCACCACCACCACCACCACGCTCACGACAACGACGAACACCACCTCCTAAAGGTAAAGGAATGCAAATTCAACCTCCACCTTTTTTTGGAACTTGGGATGATTATTATTTTAAAAAAAACTGAAATTTGAAGATAAACCTCTATCCAACATTGACCTGAGGAAATGGTGCAACTTTTTACGAATCCCCATCAAAGGTATTTTTAGCAGAAACGAAACAAAACCTTTGTTTCATTCTCCATGTATTATCAACTTGGATGATTTTGGAAGTTTGGGAACTCACTGGGTATGTTGTTGGCCTGCCAAAGACAAAGGTACTTACGAGTATTTAGATTCATTTGGTTTTCCACCACCTTTGGAATGGGAAAAGGAAATGTCAATGCATGGGATGACACATTTTTTCAGAAATGATAACCAAATTCAATGGGAACAAAGTGTGAGATGTGGTTACTACTGCCTTCTCTTTTTAAACGAAAGAAACAAAGGAACAAGTTTTGCCGATATTTTGAAAATGTTCTCCAACGATTTACTTGAAAACGGAAAAATAGTGACAAACTATTTTTCTTAAAATATGTGGAAAAAATTTTTCTTAAATCATATACAAAATGGAAATATGTTGTTTGATAAAAAAGAGGGGAAGTGAAAAAAAGGTTGAAGTTACAACTACAAAAAACAATCAAAAAATTTTTGAGAAAAAGATTCAACTCCAACCATCATTGAAAAAAATTGAAGAAAAAACTGACGAAGAAATTGAAAAAGTTGAAATGGAAATTTACGAAATTGAAGAAAAAATTGATGAATTAGAAAAAGAATATGATGAATTGTGTGAAAAAGGTAAAGAAATTAGAGAAAAAATTAATAGAAATCATCAAGAAGGTGAAAAAATTAAAGAATTATCCAGAGAAGAAGAAGAGGTTAGAGAACAAATTGAAAAACATCGAAAAGAAATAGATGAAAAATTTGAAAAAGTGGATGAAATCAGACAAATTGATGAAAGAATTAGAAAATATTGAAAAAAAAGAGGAATTGAAGAAGAAACTGACGAAGAAACTGAAGAAGAAAATGAAAAATATAAAGAAGAACGAAAAAAATATCTTAAAGAAAATATAGAAAATAAGATAATTCACAAAAAACCTTAAAAATTTTATGAAAAATATATACAATGCAAGTTTACTGCATGAAAGAAAAACGGCACACGCCTAATGTGCAGGGAACCGAAAAAGTTGTAATCACAAAGAATAATAAAAAACTCTTAAAAGTAAAATGCGCTAGTTGTGGAATGACGAAAACACGATTTATGCCGGGAAACTCGGTGAGCCCTCCCTTGCGGAGGGCAGTGGTATATTTGGTGATGTTGCTATGGCAGTTGGTGATCTTGCTGTTACAAAAGGAATCCCATATCTTGCGAAAAAAAGTGTTGAAGCTGGAAGATATTACGCTTCTGAAGCTATGAGAGACCCCAAACTGCAAAAGAAAGCAATAAATTACACTCTTGACAAAACCCGCCCAGTTATTCAAAAAGTTGGAAGTGAAATGTTAGATCAACTTTCAACTAAAGTTCGACCAAACCAACGTTACAAAACTGACAGACCTGATTTGGATGGAGCTGGGTTTGACATACATAAAGCAATTGGAAAATTTCCGAAAGCAAAAAAAGGTTGGACATTACCAGGGCATAATTACACAGGGCCATACAACCCTCTTGAAAAGCAGGTGAACTACGATCCAGAAACGGGTGAAATTCTGGAAATATATCAACCACCAACAGGTGCAACAGATGCAATTGCTATGCAACATGATGTTGATTATGATGTTTGTTCCAACCGTGAAAAAAAATATGGTGAAAATCTCAAAAAATGTAAACATAAAGCGGACAAAAAAATGGTGAAGGCTCTTGACGCAGTTCCTTACAAACAAAGGCAGTGGGGTCATGCGGCTGCAAGAAATACAATCAATACAAAACAAAAGTTAGGGTTGGGTTTGAAAACATAATTTTTTCATAAAAATATATAATGCAAACGTACTGTGTGAAAGAAAAGCAGAACACACCCAACGTGCGGGGGAGTGAAGAAATCAAAACCACAACAAATAATAAAAAACGTTTATCGGCGCAATGCGCTAGTTGTGGAAAACAAAAATCGAGTTTTTTATCGAAAAAAAACAATTAGAAAAATTTTTATCGAAACAACAAAAAGGGACTGGCGTTTTGGATAAACAGTTGGAAGTAGCAAAATTTATGGAAACTTTGATAAAAAAAATGATTCCTTCCACAAAACCTGTATTCGATCGGTATTGGAAAGGTGATATTGCGAAAAATGCTTTCACGGGACCAACTGGTATCACAAGCAAGAAATTTTGGACTCATCCAAAAAAAGGTACTGTCATGCGTTTGGTAAAAAACCCGAAAACAGGCAAATTTGAAAATGTGTATGAAGAACCTTAATTATTCGACCACTTTTCAAACTCCTTTTTTGCACGCCTTCTACTTGATAATGTTTTAGGAAGGTGATGAGAAATAGATTCCATAATTTCTTTTTTGTTGGGCCAGCATTCAGAAGGTACCATTTGAAAATAATTGTGCAGAAAACAGGGGTAGTTCACTGACTTGTCGGTTATCTCTTGAAATTGAGCGATAACCTTACTTAGAAAAGCGACCTCGCTGGAAGAAAACATTTTGTCAATATTCCATTTCTGTAAAACATCTTTTAAATGAGCATTATTCGTTGGAAGAGCAGTGGAACTTCTTCCCCGATTTTCTTCTTGGTACTGTTTATCATCATCACATTCAAACACTCTACCACATTTTGGACTTCACAACAGAACTCATTCACCACATAAACTAGTTGCTCCTTGCATGAAGGACAATGATTAATCCTATTTGATAACAGGTATAAGTGTAATTCATTTCTTTTTTGCAATGTTTCTTGAATTATTTTCGACGAAATTTTCACACCTTGTAAACAACCAAATGGGTCGCCCATTTTTTATTGTGTATGGTATACAATGAGCGCGCGCATTTTCAATAGGTTGTCAAAAATTTATTACAGCCCGCAAGGGTGTTGGAAAGGGTTTGCAGCAATTAAAAAATTAGCCCAGGCAGCGAAAGTCTCGGAAGATGTGGCTCAAAACTGGTTGATGAAGCAAGCTCTTTGGCAGGTTTATTTACCAGCCCCACGTTACATTCCAAGACCGAAATTTGATGTTCCTGTTCCAAACAAAGTTCACCAAGCCGATCTTCTGTATCTCCCACACGATCGCCCACCACGTTCCCGTAAAACTCTTAAATATGCTCTCACAGTGGTAGATGTGGCCTCTCGATACAAAGAGGCCGAACCGTTGACCACAAAAGAGGCGAAAGAAGTCGCAGCTGCTCTGGAACGGATTTATAGTCGTGGTCCTTTGAAGTGGCCGAAACTGCTTCAGGTCGATCCTGGTCGTGAGTTTATGGGCGCTGTGAACCAACTTCTTTCGAAACATAATGTCGAGGTTAGACGCGGCCGTGTGGATATTCACAGTGATCAAGCAATCGTTGAAAGATTCAACCGCACCCTGGCTGAATGACTGTTTGGACACCAATATGGGGTTGAAATGCGCCTCCCAGACGACAAAAGATCAACTGAATGGGTGGCCCGAGTGCCCGCTGTTATTTCAGCTTTGAATAAAGAAGTCACTCGACTGACTGGTCAAAAACCTGTCGAGGCCATCAAAGAGAAAACTGTTCCATCCAAATCCTCAACACCTTATTTGAGACCCGTTGGTGTGAACGAAAAAAAGCTCCTCTCCGGTTTAAGTGTTCGCTATCTCTATCAACCTGGTGAACTTGAAGGTGGCCAGCGAAGAGCAACCGACCCAATCTGGTCTTTGAATGTTTACGAGATTGAAAAGATTATGATAAAACCAGACGCACCGGTTATCTATTTTTTGTTTGACGGACCAAAACGCTGGTTTGTCTGCGAAGAGCTTTTGGTTGTCCCTCCAGATACACAACTACCACCGGCAATCTAACAATGAAACTCGATCGGTTCTGTGTGAACGCCGTCTTCCAATACCCAGCGTTTGTCATAGTAAGCGCTCAACCCCAGCTTCTGCTGCCCGTCCCGCATCCTGAAACCTCTATTAGTTGCTGTGTCCTTGCTGCCTTCCAAAGCTTTCTTGAAACGCTGCCACGTGATCTCGTTTTGCTTCTTCGACACCCCTTTTGTGCTGAACTTCTTTTTTTCACCCTCAGATTCGTCGACGAAATAACATTTTGAGTAGAGTGCAATCATTCTGCTGCCTTCACACTCGAGTTTAAGAGCCGACGTCTGAAATTATCGAGAATCGGGCGTCAGTCGTGAAATTTCGAATTTTCTTATATTTTGCCCAAGTAACCTCTATAGTGAAGTATTTTCAAAAATAACATTAAAAGTTTCAACAGCTTTTTATTTTTTTCGAAATCGGGCAAAGTTTGAAAATACGGCATATCGGCCTCCTTCGAATGGTGAGACTGGCGGAAAATAAATATATATTATTTGTCGGCCGGGAGGTCCGTATTGAGAAAAACTGTGCCAGAGGTCTTGAGTACGGCCCGAGGCCGCAGGCCGAGGGCCGTGCTCAAGACCGAGGGCACAGTTTTTCTCAATACGGACCGACCAAGGCCGGCAAATAATATTTTTATTTTTTTCTTGTTTTTCAAAAGTTAAACGTGTCTTGTTGTTTTCGGAAAGCAACGTTTTGCAAGCGCGCGTAAAATGAACCATGAAACGAAGCCGTTTGTGACACCAGAGCAGCAAAATACGCTTTTTTACTCTGTTAAAACTCAGAAATCACAGGAAGCAATATAACTAAAGGAAACCCCTTTATTTTCCCAAATTTCGATACATGTAGCTAACTCCTGCTCGATTTACTCAAATGTTTGTCGAAAGGGAAGAGGCGATTTACATTGTACAACCTTCGGTATTTTAACAAGAAATTTTGGCAAGAAAGTTTTTAACGACAATGTACAAAAAATTTCAGAATTCTAAGTTTCGGAGAACGTTTTAAAGATTTTAAAGGTTTTAAAAACCCATTACAAATTTTTTGTTATTGCCGCAGAGTGACCACTATGACATCTGTCAATTACAACCTCCGCTAAACTCATTCACAAATGTAAAAACACCGCACTTGGCAGTTGGTGTCGTGGCAGACGGTACAAAAACTATTTTTCAATGACAACTAAAAGCAGCTAAAAGAAACGATCACTTTAACAAAGCTGAAACTGTCCCACGGTTGTGAAAAACGTCTGAAATACCACAGAGTAAATACCGTTCAACTAGTCTGAATCAGAATCATCACTGATGATGACTCTTCTCTTCTTTTTTGGCTTCGGCGGACTGCCAACTTTCTGACCACCGCCAACGTAGAAAGTGAACGAACAACCCTCGATCTTTCCAATAGACGCACCTGAAAAGATGCCTGAAGGTAGTGGCTGTGAAGTTGATGGGACAACAGGCTGTGCTGTCAGAGACAATGCTTTGTTTTCCTCAGTGGTGCTGACTGTAGAAGTTGAAGATGACCGCATGCTCTGTTGTTGGCTTGTACGACTTAAAATGAGAGACATCTTTCGCTGATGAGAAATGGATGCTGTTTTATAAGAATCTAGGCTTTTGAGATTCTTATGTCCACTGAGCTGAGCAACATAATTTACCGGGACGTCGGCATCCATTAGGCGAGAAATTGACGTCTTCCTCACGGAGTGGTTGGTTACGTTGCCGTGTAAACCTGCTCTTGATGCGATTTTCAACATTCTGCCGATTTCATTCTTCCCCAGCGGTCCTCTCGTGTACCAGATGTTGTCGTTTGGCTTTCGCCGATGATTAATTGCCAAATAGAATGGGGCTTCTGGCTGATTCATGGCTTCTGGACGATGGGATCTGAATTTCTTGTAATACCGAACTGGGCAATGCTTGTTATTTGTTGCTTGTGCTGTTGGATTGAATGCACGACTCTGGCCGTCACCATGGCGCGTCTTTGGTCCTCTTTCGGCCGTCCACACCAGAAGTTCATTTCCCGTCTCAGCGTCTGTCTCCAGAATAATGTCTCCCCACTTTAATTTCCTGCTTTCGTCCCTTGCACGAAAACCAAAATGGAGGGAAAGGAGCCACCAAACTGTTCTCTGAAGTGCTTCGGGAGTGCCTTCGCCAAACTCACCAGAGCGAAACAGTAAATCCTCCTCTTCTTCGCTAACTTGTCGTGCCGCTTGGGGGCGGTTTCCTTTGGCATAGACTTCAACAAGCTGCCTTTTCTTGGACAAAAGAACTTCACGGGACTTGGAGAACTCCTGGTCTTTCATTATGTTCATTTTTGAGTTTTTGTCATTTAAGTAACGTTGGAGACTTCTTTGAAATGATGTTAGGCTACTCGGTTCATACGCACCGCCATCTTTTTTGTTGATCTCCATAAAGAACCGGCAAATGAGGACATTTAGCTCGCTTGAAGGTATGTCTTCAATTTCTCTTTCTTCACCAATACTTCGGAAATATCTTCGCCAAACGTTAAGGTCGTACTGGGTTTTTTTCACTGTATTTTCTGTGCGTTGGCCCAAAATGAAATCTTGTGCGTCCGCTAGCGTAAAATCATCTTGCTCCTTCTGAAGTTCTGAAACTGGGGTATTTTCTTTGTTCTTGCCATCTTCAAACTCGTCTGGATAATAAAATTCACTCTCGCTATGATAGCTATCGTCAGAGTCCATTCTTAAAAATTGTTTTGAGTATGTAAACCTGTTTACTGCAAAATTCAATTAGCCTTGCAAAGTTACATAACTGAAACCTTGCTCGTCACGCAAATTCCCCGTGGCCCGTTCCATTGACCGCGGTCAAGATCGGAAAATTCCGCCCGCTCCCGGAACCAAACAGATTGCAGGATTTGGTTCATCTTGCCCGCTCACGCGCTGAGAAAAAAATAACACATTTTTATCTCGCTCGTACGTTAAAACGCAGCGTCGTCTGTTATTGAAACACAAACACAATATAAACACACTTTAGCTCTTTATAATACAGTAATTTTCTTTGGATAAGCTGTTCAAGTGAGAATGTATCGGCCATTAGAAGAAAACCAGTTTCAGGTATTTAAAAAAATGGCAAATTTCACCCAACTTCCACACTATAGAAATCCAATTGGTACGTGGATTTTGGACATGGAATAACAACAGGTTTGAAGAAAAACATTTGTAAATTACTGTGTTAAAATATTTCTGGCGGCAATGAAAATTTACACCGTCGAGAGACCAAAATGTGAAGGGCAGTTAGACACGAATCGCGGACTGAATTTATGACACAGACCTCCGACTGGCTACGCAAAGCAAATGGTAGCCCTTTTCATTGAGAGAAATGCCGGAGAAAACCTTCGCAAAATTACTTAGGGGGCTTGCAGAATAATTTTACATAGTGTTTGCTGAAGTTAAGGGTTTGTTTTTGAACTACGATCAACACACGCACGTCTTGTTTTAGTACACGGATCGGTCGATTGAAACCGCAACATATGCATAACTAATCTTACCGTGTTTTTAAAATTATCCATTATCTGTCTGATAAAAATAATCCTCCACTCCATCGTTGTGATTGTTACTGTAATAGCTGTAGCTTGCTGGACATGTGAGAACGTTGTTTTCCTGAAATTTGTCATCACTTAGCCGCAAACAAACTGACAAAAGTAACATTGTGGAACAGTACCAGAATATATGTTGCAAGAACAAGATTGCGTGACGCATGACATGGGCAAAGGTTGAGGTATAAGCGTGTGTATAAGTTCTAGAAATATTAGGTTTTTTATCCACCTTTTGATGGAAAAAAGCTTTCGTGCATTGATATCGTGTCGCCTGGTTTTTTTTTTGACATTTCATTGCATGGCATCTTGTGGCTCTATGATGACAGTCCTCGTCAGAATGTCCTCGTTGGTGTACCCTGTGGCCCCAGTTCATTTAACCTGGGAATGTTAAATTTGTGGCAATCGGCAAGTGTAGCAAAAATGTCTACAATCACCAAGTGTATTGTAAATCGGCAACGAGTCGACATTACACTCAATAGCGAATCTACGCTTTTACTTACTCGAGCAGGTAGGGAGTTTCCTGTTAGACAATACAAATCCTAGAGAGCGATTTGGACATTTTTTAAAAAAACTACAATGATGTAAATCAGCATTTATGTTTCAGGCATTTTTGAAACAGAAGGAGTCTCACTTTAAAATAACAGTGTGCCCACGACATCGGTATTTGTTTGGGACTAGGTGGCGGTGCGGTAACCCGCGGTGTTCGATCCCCGCAGAAGTGGCCATGGTGGCTGCACACTAGGGAACATCCTCAGCCCCAAAAGCTCAATGTGGATTAAAAGCCCATGTTATTAGGCCGGAAATACACTTGCACAAGTAAGCTCGCATACGTATTTGCATAAATGATTTTCGTTGATAATAAATTATCCGCAATTTGTCTGGCTGGGGGAGAGGCTAATCAAAGACATACTTACACAGAAAGCCGCTGCTCAAACATACTTTCCTAATAGAAAACCGTTACTGCCGTGATTTAAAAAAAGCACAAACAAAAACAGAAAACCGTGTCCCATCGTTCCCAAATCTTACATGGTTTATTAGCTCGTGCCCCAAAAACTTGTGCAGCATTTGGGGTCAGTTCACAACTGTATATTTATTAAGTGTTTTAGATACACTTGTGCACGAGCGCGAACCGCACAAAAAAAAATCGAAAATGTTCTCATTCCCCCAGCTAACCTCTCACCCGTTGTGTGCGCTCGTGAAAACCTATCTTACTCGAAAAAAAATACGTCTGTGACGTAAGTCTTTTTGAGAAAAAAATGTGAATTAAAGGAGGGTGCTGGGGGTTTCATTAAAATCGTTTTGGCCTTGTGAAATTCCACCAGCTAACCCTCTGGAGACATTGTGAATAGGGTCAGTTATTATGTTCTTGCGATTTTCTCATTTCCATGAATTATTTCCTGGATAAAAACCATTTCAGGAAGAAAAAGATTGTTTATTTGTGTGATCAGTATCCCCTAAATTTCAACACCTTAGACTAAAAGCAGTCTCTCTTCCCGCTCAGGGATAGTCTAGTCAGTCGAGAAAAACGAACAAGCGAGCTGACGAGCGCTAAATCGCCTTCGGCATTGTAATGTTACGCGCATGTGGACAATGGTGGAGCCGCTGTTGAAACAATAGAGTTCTTCTGTCGAAGGCACTACTGTGTGATAGGTTGCCCGAGGAAATTTGATGTTCACAACAAATATTAGCCCGAGAACGCAGTTCAAAGGCTTATGTGAAGTTTGAACATCAAATTTCCGAGGGAACCTACCACACATGGGGCCTGAGACGGAAGGACTCTATTGTTTTCATTGTACAACGCTAAATTTTGAGCAAAAATTGCCCAAAACGGTCACTATGCGCTGATGGGGGCCCGGTGAGGAGAGACACTATCGCGTCACGTGATCGATTTCGACCAACGGCAGCACACCAAAATTTAGCGTTGTGCTATAAATATGTATATGCTACACGCTAGTGTACTAGAGCCGGCTCAATACTAAGCGGCTTCACACGTGCGTCACGTTTCAACGCCATGTTTGTGCAGGTGATTTTCGTGCTTGCTTCTTTCCCTTATTCGTTTCTCTCGACTATTCCTGAGAGGAAAGAGAGACTGCTCGGTCTACTCTTCCCGCTAAGGACTAGTCCAGCCAAAACAACCCGCAAGTGCACGTAAAAATTGCTTGCAGCGTTCAGCGATTTTCGCGCGGGCTGCACACGTGCGTCACGTTTCAACGCCATAGCCGATTTCACGCTCGCCGGCTCCCTTGTTCGTTTTCCTTGACTATCCCTGAGCGGAAAAAGAGAGTGCCCGCAGCCTAAGGTGTTGAAATTTGACAGACACTGATCACGCATGCAGATAAAGAATCTTTTTTCCAAAATGGTTTTTATCCAGAGAATAATTCGTGAAAATGAGGAAATCGGAAGACCATAATAACAGACCGTTCATTTCCTATTCACAATGTCCACGGAGAGGAAACTAGTGGAATTTCACAAGGCCAAAACTATTTTAATGAAACCCCTAGCCTACTCGTTAATTAACAGTTTTTTTTCAAAAAGACGTCGCCTTTTCACAGAAGTTTTATTTCGTGCAAGATGGTTTTTCACAAACGCGCACAAGAGGCCGGGGGAATGAGAACATTCCTTTTTTTTTCGCAGTTTGAGATTGCACACTCGCGTACCTAAAACACTTGATAAATAAACCGCTGTGAACAGATTTCAGAAACCATGTTTTACTGAATGCAGCGCAAGTTTTTGGGGCACAAGCTTTTACAAGCCACATAAGATTTGGGAACAGTGGGACTAGGTTTTTTGTTTTTGTTTTGTCCTTTGTTTTTATCACGGTGGTAACGGTTTTCTGTTACGAAAGTATGTTTGAGCAGCGGTTTTCTGTGCCACCTCTCCCCCAGGAACATGAAAGAGTTGGTAAAACTGCGCACACCAGATTAACCGAGTAAACAAATTGCGGCTAATTTATTCTGAACAAAAACCATTCATACAAATGTTTACGCGAGCCTACTTGTACAAGGCGCTCATAACATGGGCTGAATGCGCCTTTTTAAATCCATATCGAGTTTCTGGGGCTGAGGATTTTCCCTTGTGGGCAGCCACCTCTGTGGGGATCGAACACTGCGAGTTATATTGCAACGCCACCTAGTCCGAAACAGATTTCAAAGTCGTGGGCACAATGTTAATTTTAAGTGAGACTCTTCTGTCGCAAAAATGCATGAAATAAATACGACGATTTAATTTACAAAAATGGCCAAATAAAAAATCGCTCTCTAGGATTTGCAATGTCTAACAGTAAACCCCCTACCTGCTCGAGTAAGTAATAGCTGGGATTCACTGTCCACTGTAATGTCGTCGCTGATTTTACAATACATGAGGTGACTGTAGACATTTTTGTTACACTCGCCGATCACCACACATTCAGCATTCGCCGGGTTAAATAAACTAGGGCCACAGAGTCCACCAACAAGGACTATCACCATGGGTGATGCTTATATAGCCATAAGAGGGGGGAGGGACGGGGGGTTTAAACCACCCGCTTTCCGTATCCTTTAATCCCGGTTCCCGCTCTGTATTTGTTGGCTCCCGCCTCTTTGCATTTTTTTTAGATTGCGAAGCATTGTGGAATGTTGCGTAATTTCCCCCTTTTTCTCCCGCTTCCCACCCCCTCTTCTCCCGCCTCCCGTACACCTCCCCCCGCTCCCCCTGCCCCCTTCCACATAAGATGCCACGCAGTGAAATGTCAAAAAAAAAACAATTAGCGACGCGATATCAATACATGAAAGCTTTTTTCCATCAAAAGGTGGTTTAAAAAAGTATATCTGTAGAACTTTACGCTTGCACCTCAAAAAACTAATACCTATAAAATGCGATTGCATCAATAAACCTTGCCCATGTCATGCGTCATGCAATCTTGTTCTTGCAATATATATTCTGGTACTGTTCCGCAATGTTACTTTTGTCAGTTTGTTTGTGCGCGGCTAAATGATGACAAATTTCGGGAAAACAACGCTATCATATGTCCAGCAAGCTACAGCTATTGCAGTACCAATCACAACGATGGAGTGGAGGATTATTTTTATCAGACAGATAATGGATAATTTTAAAAACACGGTAAGATTAATGTTATGCACATGTTGCGGTTTCGATCGACCGAT